>JAVQJL010100012.1:0-21319 GCA_036024295.1 Nannoperca obscura | reverse complement strand
CCCTCCCGCCCCCCCCCCCCCCCCCCCCGGCCCCCCCCCCAGCCGCGGGGGGGGGGGCCCCGCCCCCCCCCAGCCGAGGTCCAACTACTCACACTGATTCTCTGTCATATATCTAACTTTTGTCTGCATGTGGTCCCATTTAGCTAAAGTGGTAGATCACTGCCAGGCGTAAGCCTATGGCTCTGATTCCTGCTGTGACAATGCATGCTGGAAATTCTATGCATCATGCAGTATGTTACATGTGGTTATGGATTTTTGAAAGTCCTGTGCTAGGGTCAAGTGTCGTGTCCCCCCTCCCGCCATAATCTACAGTATTTGTATTGTGGTTTAGTCCGACTAGAGTCAGTCAGGGGGTCTTTGTAAACCTTGTAAAAAAGAAAAATAGTCGAGGGCAGCACTTAAAAGACCATTTTTCTTTGTGGCCCTGTGATGTTGCTGATCTGCACGTCTGACCGCAGGATCTGTCTAGTGTGTGAAAAAAAAAAAGAACGTCCGTGCTCTCCCACAGCTTGTAATCCCTCCCGTCCGAGGAGGTCATGGCCGTGTTGGGAGGAATTCCAGAAGTAGCCACCGTTTCCACCCCATTACACCGATCACTGAACACATACAAAGTGTGAGCCCCCTCCGCCCGGCTGGGTCACGGTGCTACTACAACGCCATCCCCCTCTGACTGAGTAGGATGTAGTTACCCCACCTACATCAGTTTACACAGCTTCTCACTGATCAAAATAAACCCGCACACTCGCCAGTATAAACCCTTAGGCATACACTTACAGTAAGTACCACTGGCATGACTGATGAAGGTCACACATGGGACAAGAGGTTTTCTTTAGAAAGTCAAAGATAAATTCCCTCCCAGTTTCAAAAGAAGGAATGATTCTGTAGGTGTTGTCATTAGGGAGTATTTGTGTTATTGCAACATTTGCTGCAGGTGGTTCACCTCAATAACTTGAGTTTTATCTACAACTTGAAGTTCTTTGGTAACCTTCTGTCGTGTTTCTCTCTGTAAATTTAAGTTGTAATCTTTTAGTTCCTTTCCCTCTGGCTAAAGTGATATCTCATTGCTGTGGTGTTTGTAATCTTCACCGCGCCTCTTGGAGAACATTGTGACACGCTTTACCTAAAATCTTGCAAAAATTGATAAGGATTGAGTTTCGGGAGGGGGTGCTCTTTTTATTTGTATATTCAGAATAAACAGATTGCATGCTTAAAGCTTACTTTCTTGCAGAGAGTTAGATCAGAAGATCAATACCTCTCTCATGCCTGTACGCTAAATATGAAGCTACAGCCAGCAATCGCTTAGCTTAGCTTAGCATAAAGACTGGGAACAGGGGGAAACCACTAGCCTGTCTCTGTCTGAAAGTGACAAAATCTGCTTTCCAGCACCTCTAAATTTCAGTAACTGACACTCTGGCATTCCTCAGTGTTGAAAAGACTCGAGGGAGTTACTGCGTCTGGCGTCTGGCCCTGTCAAACCGCAGCTTGTAATTTTTACACTTAGTTTTTTGCACAGATGAAACAAAGAGGGTGATATATAACAATATAATATGTTAATTAATGAAATTTAGAATTTCTGGTTGGCAGACTTTGTTAACATTAGACAGAGCCGGGTTAGTTTTTTTGACGCATACTGGCTGTATCTTCATATTTGACTGACAGATATAAGAGCGGTACTGAACTGTTCATCTAACTCTTGGCAAGAAGGCAAAAAAAGCATATTTCCCTAAACGTTCCTCTTTCATTTTCGATGAAAAACACCTTATAAAGAACAGATAGTCAACAAATATAATATTTTGAATGAACTGATTCAGCTTATTGCAACATTTTTGCTCCTCATCAGCTCACAGGCCAATGTGTAGTAACGTCTCACCTGCGATAACACAATACTCAGGCTTTGAAACTGATAGTTCTTTTGTTCATTTGTCCCCAGAATCCTCCTTTCTGTTGTTGTTCTTTCTTCTCATGTAGGCTACAACATCACGTCATCATCCGCCGAGCCGAGCCAAATCCATCACAGTTGACGCAGCTTCAGCACATGGCCGCAGTGCTGCGCGGGGCAACATGTGCTAAGGTCTGAGTCGTGTCAAAGCTGGACTTGCTTGTGAGGGTCTGTGTTTTCAGCTGCTGAATGTTGGGTGCACCTGTGAGAGTGAAAGAAACGATCTCTTTCAAAGCCTCCTACCAACTATAAATCATAGGAGCTTGTGCGGGTACAGTAAGAGCGACACTATTCAAAGGGGGAAAAGTGGTAGTGTGAAATCACACGGGAACGGTGTGAACTGTGAACAGAACGTTTAGCTATAAACCAGCTTTGATTTTGGCAATTTCTTCTGAAAGATTTAATGATGGTGCAGAGGTTAGGACAACATCAGAGTGAATTTATACAATATTCAATTAAGTTATTTTATATATATCGTATAATATATATTAATATAGTGTCACAATACTCCACCATTACGTCTTAAATTAGCATTTCATAAATTGCTTTGGCTAGGATTGTATTTCACATTGAATATGCAAACAACGGAGGAAGCGTGCTAAGCAGGAGAGGAGAAAACACGTTGCCACTGTCATTGCTTGAAACCAGTCAAATGACTTTTTAAAGGTGAATATGTGAATATGCCGAGAACGGCCGTGCTTGCAATTATTTTTTATGCCGTTATCTCGTTCCACTGCTAGACACCCGTCAGCTCCATTTTCTACCCATCACACAAAAACAACTTTACATGTTGATCTCCCACTGAGCTGTCTGTCATTGTGGTTTGTTTTCAACATTGTGCGTACATGCGCATCACACAATAATGTTCTGAAACCCGTTTACTGGTAACCCCAACTTAAACCTGCAAAGGTGATGTAACAGCAAAACAGGAGACATTGGCAGTGCTTGATATACTGCCGACAAATGGTAAACTGAGGAGTTGGAGTGGAAGTTGTGACTTGATTTGTATAAATTATTCTCACTGTACATTTCACCTTTATTCAACACACAGCAAACCTGCAGTAAAAAAAGGATTCAAATAAATGACATTTCCCAAAAGAGGCCTGGTTCTCAAGTTGAAAGTCAGATGTTGAACAGCAGTTGGAAGGTGGGAGGACAAAACATTGTAAAGTAAACCAAAAAATCATTTTCCACTGGCTGTGCCACATCTCTAGAGCTTTTTACAAGCAGGAAAGAAATCAGCGTTTCCAGTTTGAATTTCATGAAACAATAAGAGGTGATGCTGCTTTGTTTTTCCAAGTTCATACCATGTCCCAGTGGAGCGACGGCCCCAGGTCTAGGTCAGTGTGAGAATAAGGCATGTACTACACGACAACTTAGACCTCAACATCACTCCAAAATGTAGCAGTGAGACCCGATAAAGACTTTTAGACAAACAGGTTCTGCTAAGTCGATTGCTGTCTGTTGTAATAAAACCAACAAATTGTCAGAAATGAAGAAAAGAAGCCAAAGCATTCGTCCAAAGATCAGCCAAATGTCAATTTATTAACTTTTGTCTCTGCTAAATGTAAACCAACCCCAAAACATCTGAGTTGTGTAATACATAACTTTACCAAAGACGTTTTCCTTCCACATGATTTGTTCTGACACTGATGGATCGGTTCTGAGTTATTTGGCTTGAACAGTCAGGTGTTGATGATAAGAGAAACATGCAGAACTGATATTTCCTCAGTTTCTAAGCAACACAACTGCAATAAAAACAGAACTGCAGCAACATATCCAACTGGAAGACATGAAAAACTGGCCAGGTTTGCTCGTCTGTATTTTATTGACAAGCAGTGTTTGATGGGAGTGTTGCTAATGGCAGTGGGAGACTTTTAATATTATCACACAGATGAAGAGAGGTTACAGAGGTCTTCTGAGTACACTTGTAAAAATAAGTGATCTCTGTGCAGCTCTTGTGACATGAGGTCATGATACTGTGTTAGGTTTATCAGGCAAGGGAGATTTGAACAATTTGCTAACATAAAGACTGGAAAATGTTACTTGTCTAGTGTGCAAATCATGATGGGCTCCAAGGACAAAAAGCTTTATGGGGAAAGATAAATAGACAGTTCATTTCTAACTTTTAAATTCAGTTTTTACTTGTGTAAGAGTACAAATATGTCTCTGGTATTTACTTTGTTTCAGTTCTGATATGCAGGTGTTTCACTGGGTTAAAAGATCAATAAAAGCCCAAAATTGCAAAAGTGCGTGCAGTATCGTGTATGCAGTATGCAGTGTATAAAAAGTTTGAGAGTTTATCTGTCTATCATACAATCTGCTTTACAGAGGTGGAAAAAAAATCAAACCATGCCATTTTTAAAAAAGAGCTAAGAATCATACTTCAGGCTCATCAGAGTCAAAGGTTAAAGACTGCAGTGTGTAAGAAGGACTGCTGGGAGGGGATTACTATCTGAGTTTTGTAAGAGTGAAGGTCATGCAGTGGGTGGGATGGAGTCATCACGTCCTCAAGCTGAGAGACTGCAGCTTGGTTCCTTTGAGGCAGTAACCCTGTTGCACCAAAACCAGCAGACTGACATACTTGTGTGCGTCAGTACTCTTCACTGATGAAGGAGCTCTGATGCCTCCCCATCACGTGACTTGTTTCTACTAATAAAACGTGGAGTCTAAGTGCCAACACAGATAACCTCCGAATGGAGCTATAAACTCCTCCCAGATTCAGCAGCAACAGCAACAACATGTTTCTCATGAGATGAATTTGTAACTCCTACCTCCTCCTGCCATTCGGGGTCATACCATTTCACACGTTCAGATACTGAACCTCCACTTGCACGGATACATCTGAAAGGCTTCCAGAGAGGCTAACGTCTTCCACATACTCAACACAGATAGGCTCGTCAAGGACTGTGCCGCTGGAGCTAATGCAGGCAAGAGGAAGAACGAAGACAACACAGAAGTACTCCTTCTGTCATACCAATCCTGTTTATGATTTGTTGTTGCTAAAAACTAATTGGATCCTGCAATGAAGGTACTTGCTGCCATTATTGCATTTAACCAGGACTGGCAGATGTGGACAAGTTGTGTTTAACAGCTAAAAAGACGTAATCTTTTTTTCATGTAATGCACTTTTTTGCATTCACAGTTTTGTTGTGATCTGATTTTTACTGATTTTGCCTTTAGGTATAGACACCACGTTAGCACCTCTTCTAATCATAAGAAGATTGTCCTCTTCAACTGAACAAATTGCTCAACATCATCGCCTCCTCTCTTGCTCATTGCTGTGGGTGTGTTAACGCTTGCAGCTTGCTCGCTCGACAAACATGATGTAAATAAGCAACAAAGACTTTCACTAACAGTTTATGTGACTTTGTGCCGAACACAACTTTGTTTGTTTGTATGTGTAATTGGAGGCAGGGGACATACAAAAAAGAGTTCCCAGAAACTAACAGAAAGTTATCCAAAAAGTGATGTATTTGTAAAGTAAAGGAATTGTCTTTGATAGTTTTTTTTGGCAAATCCCTGTGGAGTCGGCAGGAAATTTGGATTTCCTCATCAAATTTTTCAACGTTTGATTCCCCTTCTTTTTTCCGTGCCACTGGTTGGCTGGAATCATTGCAATGCATTGACGGCATGACAGATTGTGTAAAGAAAGTACATGTTTGGCACAGTGCTCTAGAAAATGGCATAATTTCAAGTGCCCCATCCCAATAAAAGCCCCAATCAGGATAAGTGCATTTAGACACCCACATTTCCGCTCTGTGATTCAGTATCTGGCATATATACACATGCAGTAATCAGATCAGTATAAACAGTGCATGACTTAAAGTACTGGGAAATGTACTTGTTACACTAGTTGTAACTTTGATTGGTGTGCATGTAAACATAATCATTCAATGATACACTTCAAGCAATGCTAAGGAGGAGAATGGTAAATGCGTTATATTCATTGTGGCTAAAGGTGATGAGCAACAACGACGTGCCCACAAGTTCCATCTAACCTGTGACTTTGGGAAATTAAGGACAAATGGCTTTGTTTCTACATGTTTCACAATTGGGCAGCTTTATTCATGAAAGACAAGAAGTTGGTAATGCTGCAGAATGTGGCCACAGCCCTCAATGAAAAACACATTTCTTCCAGCCTGCTTATATGCAGATAGACAAACACCAAATAAAAAACGCAACCAAAGTAAACCGAGAAAGGAGACTCTCCTTCGTGGGAACAAGCGAAACCGTGGCCTATGTGGTCGTAATAATGAAGCAGAATCAGCCATTTCAACAGCTGCCTTTTGCTGCGGTTCTTTAATAATGTTGCTTTATATATTTTATGAATTTATTTGATTCTAGAAGGAACGGAGCCAAAGGAGACTGCGCAGTTTAATTTGATGTGCTAGACCAAGTTAGTGTGTGCATGCATGTATACAGCGTGTGTGTAAGCGAGTGCATGTGTATTTCTAACATGATTCATTTGTGGTGAATAAAACCAGCTGTTTCTATTGAACAGTGGCCAAGAACCCGATGCACCAGGGGGAATAAACAATGTAGGAGACCACTGAGTACAGAGTTACCTAACATCGCCTGACCGACCGTCCACCACTGCACCGTGCTTTCCACTGAGGTGACTCTTGTCAGATCTGTTCTCACAACATTGGAATAACCCTTTATTTCTTCCAGGGGATCGCCAGAAACTGCCCACAGAAACTCATGTAATGCAACAAGAATAAAAAATTACGGCAACATTTATGTCATATCCCAGTTAAAACAAAAGTGTTTTGATCCTCAGTGTGAAATTATAATGATTTTATTTATTCTATTACTGAATGCACTTACAGTTTTGTAGGGATGTGTGTGTAATATGCCAATAAAATGAATTACAGGATTACTATCGGGGTTTTTTTCTTATCAGGTTCTGTAAGCAGTCAATGTTGAGTAATACCGTGCAATTTGGCTCCAATTTTATTCACTTACTCATCTAGCCTCTAATTTGTATTAATGTTGTTTTAAATTAATTATTAACCAGGAAGAGGACCTAAGATGCAGCAGATTCTGAGCTGGCCAGCACAGACACTTAATAGCAAGTAATCTAAAAGACCTGTGAAAGAAATGAAGAATATTCTTTTCAGCACTAATAAAAATAAACTAAAGCGTACAGTTAACAGGACTCACATGAGTTCATTAATGTCCTTGACTGTAGATGTTAATGTGCATATTCATCACAACAATGGAGAAATACTAATTCTGTACATAGTGTGCGGGGTTAATCAGATAGCAGTATGTGCAGTCCAACTTTTAAAGCCTCTGACAAACTTACAGCTCAAGTAATCAGGCTGTGATTGCAAGTGCGATTTAAAAAAACACAAATAATGAGCTGATTATTATGCATTAAAAAAAACCCTTTCTTCTTCTATTTTTAAGTTCTCCTCCCTCCACCTTTAGCCTGTTTTCCAAACCAGACTTGACAGATACAGTGAAAAGGTTTATACAGTATCTTGTTTATTTCGAAACGTTTTGCATTGTGAAACAATCAAAACTGGCAAGATTGGAAAATACAACCATGAAAACACATCATTGTCAGCAGTGACTTCAGCGAGAGGTGCAGTCTAAACACAGAGAACATCTATACTTATTTGTATAAAAGTGTCATGTTTAGTAAAATCTCTGCTATCTGATTGGCTGTGAGTTTGAAAACACATGCTCTGAGCTCCTCTTGGGTGAAACTTGGGATAAGCACATTTTTCAGTTCTTCCTGGTCCTGAGTCTTGGATCTTGTGGTTCGATAACATTTTGGCAACAAGACGACCCTACACCAAGTTTTGTCTCATCTTACACAACACATTTCTTATTGCTATGACAAAAGCCTGCTGACTTTTGCAAAGATCAGACACAAATTGGTACTCAAAAAGGGGATGCAGATGGGACTTCAATAATTTAGTAGGTGTAACTTGTTTTCCTATAAAATGGATAAAACTAAAGTAATACTAATAATTTTTTGCTTTACACGTGTTACCTCATGCCATTTGGTGCGTAGCCTACTGATAGTGTGCAGTGATTTTCTGTGCGAATGTCATAGATAAAAAAATGCCAAGTGAAGTAGTGTAAAGAGTGACAGTCCTGCACGTCCAAAACACAATAAAATGCAGCATCTCAGCACGCAAAAAGCTCAAAACGTGAAGACATGTCCGGCAAAATGTCCTTAAAAGTGGTGTGCTGTCATTGAATCATGATGGTTTGAGATCTAAATTTAAACTGCTGTCAGAATTCATGTTCAAAGAAGAGTAAGAAAAGTTGATCCATGCCTGTAATGTAGAATACTTGTAATGAGCTCTTCTCTCCGACAGCTGCAGCTCATTCTGCTCGAGTCACAACAAAGACCATTTGTGACATCTCTGCACTGGATTTCTGTCTTTTAAAGAACTGATGTCAAATTATTGATCCTTTACGAATCACTAAGGGGTTTTGGGACCAAAATACATCTTGGATCGACCCAGTGAACCTCTGCATGACTGGTTGTTCCCAAAATGAAACCCAGGCACGGTGAAACTGCTTTTAGCTGCTGTGCTGCACACATTTGGAACATCTAGAAGATCTTGGACTCGCCTCAACATTTATCATTTTTTGATCAAATCTGTTCGGCAGTGTTTTTTTTAAAATTAAATTCTGGGCCAGTTAGTAAGATGTGCTCCTATTTCATTATTTTTGTATTTTCTTGACTTTTGCTTTGTTTTTCATTTTGTTTGCAATTCGATCCTCTTTTGTCATTTGGTCTGTTGCTTTAGAGTGAGTGTGTTCTGTAAACCACTGTGTATTGGATTTGGCATTTTGCATTAGTCAGCCAAGGTTTTTTATTCAATTATTGATTTTTATTCCACATTTGAATCTCATTAACCTGACTTTGTTACACGTCACGGGGACCGATAGCGCCCCCACTGCCTGAACTTCCTCTCAGCCCACTGTGATGTTGATGTTATGAAACTCAGTTATGAAATGTGTTGACTTTCAAAACAGCAGTATTAAACTGGGAGGTAATTTGGGGATTAAGGGTGCTACTACTACTACTACTACTATTAATATTATTATTATTATAAACATTGTTATTATTAATAAATCATTATTGTGCTATACCCCCCCCCCCCTCCAATGCGCAGTGAGGCTGTTTAGCCTACTCCGTTACTTTAAATCTCTTCTTTAAAGGCAGGAATGTAAATCCAGAGGGATTAGTGACAACAGAATGGGCTGTAAACTCAGAAGCTCTCCAAGGGGTCTCTGCCTCAGTGCGTAAAGTTGGGACGGGGACGCACAGCGCAGCACTCCTTATCCCACAGGCTCCATGAGCGTCACCTCTGCGGGATACTTGAACAAGGTATTCCCGATATTTTGATACTACTACCCGCGCGGGTGGGTGACTGACAGATGAAAACGTTGGCGTCTTGCTGACGTGAAGGCGTTATACCCCCTCGAACAGCCTCGTCTGTCCCGGAGCGCAGTGGGGACATGGGTCAACTTTATGGTGCGACTCTTTTACCATTTGGCGCGATCTGTGTTGTTTTCCTGTGGGAATCTGGTGCCAGCTCTATCAGGACGACGCTCGCAGTGGACACCTCAAAGTAAGTCTCGATTCAAGGATCCTACAGAGATATTGATCTTTGGTGAATGAACGGCAGCATGCTGGTGCTCATCCATAATGAGTTTAATCAGGGATGTGGTGGTTTACAAATGTCGGGTTTTCATCATGATGCGAAACTCCAAGTCTAACTTTCATTAACTTGTAGGTTTTTTTAATTTCACTAACAGTTTGCTGATGATCCACGGTGCTTTTAAAGATCCACGCAAGACTAACGCTCTGTACATGTCCTGGCAACTCTCACATTGCTAGTTTGTTTCGGCATTTAATTTAAACTCAAGACAAGTGTTTCACTGTCCGAGAAGCACGCAGTGCCAAAAGCCATAATAGAGTTTAGTCTGGGTTTTATTGGGTTGTGCTCTTTACGACATACATGTGAGAGCAGGCTGTCAAAGAGGAGACCCCTGGATGAACCGCCGTTGCGCCTCTAATCGAATGCGATATTCAAGGAAATGCAAAAGGAAAAAAGGGAAACTCCAAATGGTTGGGATCGGTCGCGGTGCGGAGAGCCAAATGTTACTTGTGCTCAGACGTAACATGACAGATGCTATTAAGGTGCCCGGAGACAGCAGGTCAGGAGGTGAGGAGAGGATGTGGAGTGGAGCACATGCGTCCAATATTCTGAGGAGAAGCAGGTTAAACCCCAGATGATGAGCCATTCTCTCCACCTTGTCCAGAATTACAAGCCTCACATACACTCAGATTCATGTTTTACACCTTCAGTGTAAACTTCACCAAGAAGAGTTTACATTAAGTTTAGTGAAAACCAACAAACTACACTGTATTATAATATTGACATTGCCCTTGGTTGTAACATTTACATTAATATAATCAGACTAGTAGCGTTTATATATATTGATATTATGGTTTAGCCTACATCAATTTTCATGGCATTTCTTGCTGTAGAACTACAGCAGAGCTGAGCGCTAAACCGATAAATCAGCCAGGCCCATATATCGGTCAGCTTTAGCTTATGGCAGAGGCATATCAGTATAGGTATGTATATCAGCCGCTATGTAACACAGTACAGTAATGCCAAAGATATGTTTGAGTGGCTGCATTTACATGGACCCTAATATTCCACTAATGATCAGAATAATAGCCCAATCAGAAAAAACATCCCAGAACTTCTTCCTCCTCCATATTTCCGGGAGATTAGATGCTTCACAGTGGGTGAAACCACGTTCAATAGTTATGTTCTTATTAAACGCTTCGGGTAAATGCACATCTTATCGAATCACTTTATTTAATGTAAACAGTTAAGGTGGAATCTCTAATCAGAATGATTTCAGTTCAGTTGAAGATATATTGTCCTGTAAAATGTTCCACTCTGTATATCTTGGTCACAATTCTTTAATAGCTAAATGTAAGAAATTATTTATGTGTTTTAGGGCTGCAACTCCTCTGCCAATTATTTTCTCAATTGATTGCGTAATAAAATGTCAGAAAATAGGGGAAATGCCTGATGTTTGGTATCTCTTCTCCCCTTACCACTGCTTGAACAATTAATCAATTACAAGAATACTGGAGGATAATTTCTGCTGTCAACTGACTAAATTTATATTTAAAAAAAGACTATATATATATATATGACAACATATTGTTATCTGATTTGATCTGATATATATATATTGCTGTGTGATGCTGTACAGAGAAAATATGGAACTTTTAGATATTCATAGTACTGCTGAGGTTTTACCCTGTGATGTGCTGGACAGCTGCCAGGTGTAACTGTTTATGACTCTGAACATGGGGGAGCCCTGGTGCTACGTCCCCTGTTCACGTCCAGTCCTGCACCTTGTTGCATGTCATATCCCATCTCTGTCTCTCTCCTCCTGTTTCATGAGTTTGTATATTGTAAAAAGTCCATTCACATTTGTCTCCATGTGACTTTCTTTTCTCAGAACGGAGTGTCCAGATAATAAGATCTTGACCGTGGAGTATCCCTGTGTCAGAGCTGGGGGGAAGAACAGCACTTGTTTCAGGTCAGACTCCCGACTCTCCTTTGGTTCACAGCTGAGGTTTCCACTGGGTCAAATAAGCCGGAGCCACTGAGCAAAACAACATGGAGTTACTGTACATTATACATTTATATTTTGATATTCAGCTGACTGTCTTTCCCAGAACAGCGATTTGCTCAAGGACACTGACGGGACAAGTGGCTGCTGATGCCAGTAACGAGGACTGAACCTGAAACTTTCTGGGGTTATGGAACAGTTTCTGTAACCGCTAAACCACCATGCCGTGTCATTTCCAGAACTCCACACAGTACATCCTCCTTTTTGGAAACCGTATATCCACTTGGGAGAGAAACATAATTTCCTGAAGATGCAGTTTGTAAAAGTGTAGCAATTTGTCAACCAACAGCAGCAACCCTTTCAGAAGTCACGATGAGAAATTGTCACTTACCTGTCCTGCAATTTTCACTTTCACTGACCTGAATTCCACCAGCCTGGCTCTGTGACAGTAAAACAGAATTCGAACTTGAACTTTCTCTCTCTCATCTTGAGTCCAGAGCTAAAACATTTAGGGAAGGCATCTCCCTCAGGGAGGTAGGCCTGCATCATAACCTAAAATGTAGAAGAAGTCTGACAGGGTTATTTTTATTGCACTGTGTCCATTCAGAGGCTGCCAGGGGTTACGGACCACTTATAATGAATACCAAGACCAAGTTTGGTTGAACTATTGAATCATCAGTGAATAGAAAAGTTGTTTTTTTTGTAATTTAAACAAGGGAAAATACAACAAGGATGATATAAAAGGGGAATACTGAGCAGTTTTTAAAACGTATAAAATATTTCTTGACGAAATTGGTTCCTTTCTTGCTCTTCTCTTTCTATTACATACAGTCTCCTGGGGTTCAATTTATAAAAATATCCTTTGATATCATATCATATGAGCATCTTGAAACATAGGTTGAAGGAAATTAATGAATTTAATAGAGACTTTATGGGAAGTTGTAAGACTTCTGGCTCACGATACATCATGCACAACAGGAGAAAATCAATGTAAATCTCTCATTTTGACGTTTTGATAACCGTCTCCTGGAGCCAACCTTTGGCTTGGATTTGGTTGTTGGCGTAAAAAGATCCTTTAGTAAATGAGGCACCAGGTCTGGTGTGAGGCCAGACCATCTGATCTGTTTACTGTCAAGGTTAGACTGTAACAGGCTCTGTGTCGTGTATAATTTCTGGCTCTACATGAGATGTGTGGTGCTGAAGGAGGTGAAGGAGGAGATTAGTTGAGGTTGCATTTTCCTTGCCGTGTTTCTCAAGGCGGTACAGCACAAACCTGGATCAAAGTGATGTTGCAAATAACTTCAAGGGGAGACAAGACTGATCCATTGTGTCTGTACATAAATATTACTTTCAATTGAGTTTCAGTGAAACGAGTATGTTGTCCAGACAGGGCTGATGAAGTGGCAAATAGAAGACATATGTCCATCTTTGTAGACAGACTGAAAGTTTAAGATTGTCCGGATGGATGTTTAATTCTTACTGTAGGTCTGAGGCCAGATTCACAAAGGAGGTTTACTTTTGTTTACCCTCCATGTCCCAGATTTGAGGAAGTTCTGGGTTTTACTAAACAAAGTTCTCCAGATAGCTCAGCAAACAATTGACCATATATAGGCCCCACTCCCCCAGTTATTGTTCCTATTCCTGTCAAGCTTTCCATTGCATGGCATATAAGCAACATTTGTAGTACTTTTAGGGTAAATTATGCTTCCTTGATTATGGCCTTCTCATTTCTAGTCGATGACCATCAAAAAATGACAACCACGTTGATGGCAGCTAGCTAATTAAGCTAATATTAGCTTCATTAGTCAGTTAAAAACACTGTTTCCAGACACTTTTTTAAATGTCAAACAGCTATCTCCTTTTGAAACAAGAATCTTGTAAATGAGGTCTTGTATGCACTTGATGTTGTGCAAAAAAAGGTTTGGCTAAAGATGCAAAACGTCCCGTTGTTGATCCACGTAGAAGACAAAGAACTAAAGAAACAGCATTGTTCTGTGTTCTGCTATTATAAACAAGATAAGGAAAATTGTAGGTAGCTGAACATTTTATTTCAGAGCAGATAAACACACTCTTTAATCACTTTCTCACACTTTTGCTCCTTTTGGTTTTGAAGAGGTGATTTAGAAAAGGTACTACCTTAGATCCAGAGTATTGTTTTTACTACATTGATGACTGCAAAGCATGTAGAGAAGTCTCAATCTTGACAGGGCTACCATGCCCAGGTGCAGTTGCCAGGCTATAATTGGATGACTGAAGTTTTTAAACTGTATCTGACCCAGACCTGTTCAGTCTAACAGTCTAATCTCTACCAACGGCTCTGTTGTGTTCAGACAGGCTGGACATTTTACAGTATTTTCTGGTTTTCTTCTCTTATTTCTTCACCTGGCACTGCTCTCTCATATTGAAATATTCTGGGAAAAAGTAATATTTCTGGAGTTTTTATTGAAGATGACATGTTAAGTATTTTGAAAATTCACACCTTCTCAAAGAAAGTAGACTATTTGCTATCAAAACAGTGAAGCATATTATGGAAGTTATGGAACTTTAATTATGGTAGCACTCAACACGAGACGTGAGATTTTATGAAAAGGATGCTTTGATTTTTAAGAAAAGTAGACGGTGGCATTTAAGAAATATTGAACAATTTCTTAATTTTGCCTTTATTAAATTTGTCCAAACTGTTTTCGACCAACTACAACTCTAAATCTTTCCACTTTTTGCATTTGGTTGCTTAAAATTTAGCTGATCTTGTCGGTCTCGCCATCATCTGTGTTGGGAACTGTTTGCTAAATGCCAAAAATGTAAATGTAATGTCTCTGAGGGTTTTGTGGTGTAGCGCAGAAGTAAACCCTCACTGCTTTCAGGGTCTAAACAAAGACCTCGCGGGCCGCAGGTCTCCTCCTCCTCCACTGCGGTTTTCACAGCAATGAAGGGTGAATCAGATGGATTTCTACATTTCTATTGTTCTGGCCATTTTGTGTTCTTATTCTGTCTTCGCTGGAGGTCAGATTTCAGCCGTGCCAAGTCAAATATACATGCTTCGTGCCCAGATTCTGCGCAATGTGAGTGTGTGTGAGCTTTCATGTTTATGTATGAGTCTGTATGAATTGTCTCTGTATTGTCTGCGCTGGCTGTTGCAGCAGGTTGATGATGATGAGAGTTCATTTTCTGCTGCTTTCTGAACCCTCTCTTTAAGCACTCTCAGCTGTGGAGTCTCTGACAGGACTGATGAGCTCCACTAAACTATAAACCATGCTTTCACTTGATTGGCATGCTGTTATGGTTTAAATAACCTGCAGTGCTCATTACTGCAGTAGATAACACCCATGAAATCATGCTACAGTATGTGAGGCTCTTAGATTAAGTAAAGGATGATGATAGAAGTCATGGAGACGTGATTCATTTTAATTGTTTATACTTTATGCTACTTTTACTGGTACAACGATCCATCTCTCCAAGTGGGATCATTACAGTTTAGTATTCCATAGTTCATAAGGAGTGATCGTCTTGTCTTATAGTATCATCTCACAGAGGCCAGTGTGTCTTGATCATTTCTGCTAGTGTTTAGAGGAAGTCAACCTTTTGCTGATTCCATTTCCACCGAACACACTTGTGTGTATTTTATATTCTTGGAGAAACAGAAACGAGAAAAAGACAGAATACAAACATTCACCATCTGAAGGAGTCGCCAAACAGTCAAGATTAAACTTTCAGTTTAATGAAAGTAATGTGTGGGACGTCATGAGAAGGACTTCAATGTTCAATCAGACGTTAGCACTGGAATCCACCTTAACGAGGAGAACATAGTAAGGCCTGAACGTTGAGCCTTGATTGGAAAGCAAGCTGGCATGTTCTTGATTTCAGTTTTTATAGAGAGAAAAAAATCACTAAGATGTAAAGTAGTAAGATATTTAGAGCAGCGGTCCCCAACCACCGGGCCGTGGACCGGTACTGGTCTGTGGGTCATTTGGTACCAGGCCGCAGAGAAAGAATAAATAACTTACATTATTTACGTTTTATTTATTATCTGAGTCTGAACGATGTTTTATTTTGAAAAATGACCGGATTTCCTCTGTTACATCCGTCTATGACTCACTATTGACGCTTGTCTCGGTCACGTGATACGCTGCCGCTAAAATTAATCCCACAAGCAAAATGAGTAATGTAACGAGGACGCTGCTAATAAAGATGCATACAAGTACACAGTGGATTCACTTTTATTATTATATTTAGGAAAAAACACAGTTTTTATGCCGGTCGTATCATTTTATTTTGTGTATTTATCCATCCAGACCTTAAAGGCCGGTCCGTGAAAATATGGTCTGATATTAAACCGGTCCGTGGTGCAAAATAGGTTGGGGACCGCTGATTTAGAGGGTAATGAATGTTCGATTCATTTGTTGATTGACAGAAAGATTTACAGAATTTTGATAATTAGTTAAAAAGTAGGGAAGACTTAGCACACTCAGTCTCTTACAAATACAAAGTTGACATACATGTGATGTACTGTGTAAAGCATTTCAGAAAACATCAAATAACAACTACAGATCACCATTGATTTTTGTCCAGGATAGTAAGAAGCGGTGGATGGATTATGGATGGGTGGCTGGACAGGAAATTGTCATAGGCAGTTTTCATACATTTTATAGAGCAAAGATTAATCGATTAAGCAAGACAACAATCAGTTCCTCTCTGTACATCTCTTTCTTGCGCCTTACACTAAGTGAGATGATCTAACCAAGTGAAGACAGTAACTGAATCCATATTCTTCCTCCTTCCCCCTTTTCCCCCACAAGCACATAACCTGCAGTAAGATGAAGTGTTTCTTTACTTCGCCTCCAGGAATATCTCAAGGCTGAGTCCCACGGGATTTGGTCATTTTGGCAAATGTTCACCTCTGAAGCTTATTTGCGGGGGTCTCTGATACCATTACATCGTTGGCCCATTCCACAAATTTCTGCTTTCAAATTCACTATTCATCTGTTTTAGATGAGGTAGTCACTCTCTCACTCACTTTCCACACATGCAGTACACAAATGCAACTGCGCTTGACCTGACTACATCTTTACCAGCATGACGAGACATTAGGGCCCTTCGTTGTTGACATGATTGTACCTGTTTCTGATCTCTTGATGCATGCCTACTGTACAAAGGAGCTCCACTGGTCCAAGACATAATGCAAGCTTTAAGCTGAGATGTTTAGTTTAAATCAACCTTAGATTTTAACCGCAGCCACTTCCTGTCTTGACTCATTATACCACGCATGCTGCTTTGCCTCTGTGAGTGTGTGATTGCATGCTGACTGTTGGTCAGAAGGCAGGAAGGCCCCTTTACAGCTGCCATTCACATGCGTCTCATATGTGAATTGTGTCCACATCAGATATGCTGCTGTATTCTGTTTCCTCTTTCTGTTGCCAAAATACAGTTTGGACAAGTTTATTCTTGTGATTTCCACCCTTTAAAATGACACACTTGAATCTGGAAAATCCATTATTTTAGTATTGTTCTATCCAAGTTTGTTTTTCCCTGTGTTTCCTGGTCGAATGTGTATGAAAGTTTGTTTCCGTCTATGTAGCAGTGTGGTTTAAAAACCCTATCAATCCCTCTCGGAATTAAAGCACAAGTGACAAATTTTACCCAATCCCTTTAGTACTTATGCATCAAATTGGAAGAATTTGTTTGTAATTCTTTCCACACGAAACAATCCAGTTCAGAACCACTGTTAGAAGCCAAGGCAGAGCAAACCCCAAATCAACCAGAATAATCCGACTTTCTCTGCAAAACCACGACAGTGGTCTTCTCAGGCAAACCTTCCCTCCCAGACTGTGTATCACTTCTAACAAGCTAAAATGTTATTTGGTGTCAGCCTTGCACATTTTTTAAATTAACCAAATTGTATTGCAAAAAAATAGCAGAAAAAAGAAAGTGGCATGTATTGGGATAGCGATTTGTGTCTGTCGGTTGGTTCATCAGTTGGTCCAACACATATTGTTTGGATTGCCATGATCTACTGGCTTTGGTGATCCCCTGACTTTTTCTTTTGCGCCACCATTAGGTTGAAATATGTGGTTTTGAGTGAAACGCCTTCACAACTACTGGACAACTAGTGACATCCCCATCGGCCTCAGCTGTACTCGCTGTTTAGGGTCAATATGGGAATGTTAGCATGCTAATGTGCTAAACTAAGATAGTGAACATGGCACGTGGTACAGTATGGTAGCAATGTCGTTGTTAGCAGGCCTCCATTAGCATTTAGCTCAAAGGTGTGTCTAAGCACAGCCTCGCCTCACAGAGCTGCTAGATGTGGATTGCAGTGTCCTCAGTATTGTGTTTCACTGACACCTGTAATGTATAGGTATATATCAATTATGTGTTTCATTTACATAGGATACAATATCGGCATATCAAGCTTGTAAAGTTTTACCAATGCAAACCTGTTTTGCGTGTGACACACCCAGATATATGAAGCCATGACCACATGAGCTTCAAATTTGTACGTGGTTGCTTTTAGTTGGTGAACATTGTTGTTGGCTTCACTGATTGAGTTCAAGGGTTTCGTTGGGATTTGCTTGTTTCACTAAGTGACCCACAGTGTCTTTCTTGTTTGGGTTAAGTTAGTGGGCCACAGCTTTAGACTTTGCTTTGTGTTTCATGCAATCTGTATACCTGCCTTAAAGGGGTTATTGAAGGTTAGTTATTTGTTTGCTGATCTCTGCATATCAGTTGATCCCTCTCTTCATTTGAGAGCAAGTCTTTGCCCCATATACAGGCCACACCAGCTCATGTAATCACATCCCGTCACGAAATGCCTTGAGAGTGGATACCAATGGTTTTGAAGGTCATGCCACAGTGTATGTTTATAGCATAATTTGAACAGCCTGCCAAACAAAGGATCAGCATTTTTCTTTTGTCTTCTTGGTTTTTTGGTCAAAAAGGACAAACGTTAAAGAACTTGTTAACATGTATATGGGAACTCTGAAAGTAGTCTAGATTGCCAGGCACCAAGTCCAAGTATAAGCCCCCCACCCACACTTGCCCTGTGTGTCACCCAGAAACATTTAAAGTGTCCATTGATGAAACCCGACTCATGGCTCCACTCTACAGCTTTTCTTGTTCCTTTTGGACTCAGATTCTCTGTTTTTGCTCTGGAGAGACAGAAGCCAGGCCTCCGTCTAGTGGCCTGAGTGTTAACGCTGGGGTTGAGGTCATGTCAATTGAAATAAACAACAGGTTTCGTACATGCTAAGTGTTGTTAGAGAAACTCAGCGAGGTTAGTGTTGGGAAATTGACCCTGTCCTTGTCAAAAATGATCACGTCTGATCATTTATAGACATATTTATATATATTTATACGCATTAAAGGGAAACACTTTAGTCCGTCTTGATTTGCTATTTAATATGAGTACTGGTGTCCTCTTAATTCCGCCTCTTCGGACCGTTGTGTCCTTAGACGGGGGTAGGATGAGGCCACAGGGGAAGATCTCTGGGGTCATAGTCCCCCTGAGAGATGAGGATGTGTAAAGTTTCAACAGTTAAACCTCTGAAATAACACTGAGATGGGAGACACAGAGTCTGCTCACTGCCGAATGATATCCTGATGATTGAACGACTGACTGACTGACCAATTTGCTGACTGACTGATTGACTTGCTGGGATGATTGATTAACATGCTGACAGCTGGTTGAAGAGATCCAAGCTTGTGTGGTGTATTCTGTGTGTGACGCATGTGTTAGATGAACTTTGCTCCTTGACACCTTCAATGCAGGACTTAAGATAAAGTGGCTTTATCTCAGAGTCTTAAGCTCCCTCTCATCTCCTTTTTTTCCTTCCAGATTTACGCCATTAGACTTGGCTCTCACCTCAACTCTGGTCCCTACATGGTCCTTTGAACATACTCCCGCACCCCACCCCCATAAACACATACTCACACACACACACACGTCCTTGTGAAATCCGTGTTGGTAGTAATGATGCATCAATTAGTAGCAAACTTGTTAGAAAGTGTTACGAAAATAAACCTTTCAAAACAGGCCAACTGAGAGCAGGACTCTCAGTCAGAATAGAGTATATAAACAAAAGAGTTCAGAAAGAGCAACAGCACAGCAGATTAGATATAAAATAAACTGAGGTAATGAGTTTTCCAGCTAACCAAACACTGACACAACATTCACTGAGACTAACAAGACACATAGAGAGTAAACAAGGCATATAAAGACACGGAGGCCACATGAGAGACACAGAGTCCCAGTAAATGAGGATAAACATAATGCAGTGTGCTTCTATGAGGGGTCTTGGCTCATAGTAGCTTCCGTGCAGTCATCAGTTTACTAAATGAGTCTACTTAAAATGCCTGTCGCTCACAATTGGAAAAGCTGATGCATCTTTCTTTGATAGTAATCTGACACTTGAAACACAGAAAACTCCAGAAACAGGAGGAAACAGGAAGGAGAGATTGATGATAGTCCTGTTCCCCAAAACTGTTTTCTCTGTCCAGTTTTTCCAGTTTTGATGATCTGACAAATAAATAAAATCATCTTGCTAAATATAAGGTATGTGTATAAATATGAATTAAAGACATTTATAATATATATTTTTTGGGGCTCGGGAACTCCCTGGCTCCTGGGCTGGCCAACTCTAAAATCTTTTAAACCACCTCTTAAATCTCCCTTTTATCACAACGCCTTTTTTAAAATCACAATAATGTTTCTATCCTGTTTTGATTTTAGTTTTAAAAGCTCCTCTTTTTTTTTATTGTAATCTAATTATTTTAGCATGTTTTCTGTGTTTGCTCTACCGTTCAGCACTTTGTAACTCTATTTAGAAAAGCGACAACTTGAACTATCTTTAATGTTCATGAGAAGTTTGGGCCTGTATTATACAAACATTCCTCCGGCAGGCTCATTTCTGAACTTTCCCTCTCTTCTTTGAGATTGCATCTCCTCAAAACAAAAACAAAAAAAACTAAAAAGCAGGGTTACGCGTTTCTTTAAGTGAGAAATTAACATCAGTCCAACTGATGCACTGATTAGTGATAACAGACGACCGAAGACAAGGATCATTGTAATATGTAATTATTTAAAGGTTGTTTCCATAAAACACATAGTAGCTGGGCCACTAACAAACAGCATAATGGGGATAATAAGACAAAAAGTAGGTAAATATTTGCAACGCCTGGAAAGCTACAAGAAGGTGGCAACTATAAAGGAAAGAAAGCATAGTAAAGGGGGGGGGGTGTTTGGAAGCAGAGGTATTTTTTTGATCCAAACAAAATAAAGCTGCACCCTGGCAGGCAGAGCGCTCTCTTCAGTGGGGGATTTGCCTGGAAAACCACGTAAAGGTCTTTAAAAAGAGCAAGAGGGGGAAATCAGAGCAGGGAGGGAAGCTGATGTGTTTTTCTCTCTCTGTCCTGTAATTGGCTTCCCACCTAGATGAGGACGTGTGGTGGGATACTGACTGAACAGCAGCTCCGCTCTCTATCAACTTACATTCACTTTACGCTTGCAATCTGTCTCAAATTCTTTTGTCCCATTTTTATCTTTCTGCATCCATCTGCCTCACTTTTTCGGTTTTATCTCTCTCTCCTCCTCATGCATCCTGCCCATCTTTCATCCTTTTTTTTGTCTGTTTCTGTTTCTCCCTTTCTACCTGCTGTGTCATTTTACTCATCTCTGTCGAGAGGGTACTTCCCCTCTCTCTCTCTCTCTCTCTCTCTCTCCCTCTCTCTCTCTCTCTCTCTCTCTCT
>JAVQJL010100004.1:0-18596 GCA_036024295.1 Nannoperca obscura | reverse complement strand
CCCCCCCCCCCCCCCCCCCCCCCCCCCCCCCCCCCCCCCCCCCCCCCCCCCCCCCCCCCCCCCGGAGGGTGTTGGGAGGTTAAATGGCTGTCAAATATCAGTTCCAATGAGCCATTTTCTTTTTGCTGCGTTAAGGTTAAAGCAAACAAATGCTCCTGTCTTTCTTCTCTGCCTAAAAGTATTTCAATAGATGGAAAATGTGATTGTGTTCTGCTGCTTTTATTTAATAAAGTTAGGAGATAGTTACTTGTCTTGCTTTATAAAATGAGACCGGCAGTGCAGTTAATATAACACAACATTGCCATGAGCCAACCTCAGACACATAAAAGTAGCTGAATTGATCCACATTAGGGAAAGGTCTACTGTTCTTAAATCCCATATTACTCCGTTTTTATGATTTGAATCGTCAAATCTGCTATTGTTCAAGGTTAAATTAATATTAGATGGTTTATAAAAAGTATACTTGAGACAAATTTCTATTTATTCAATTCATTGGAAAACTTTCTTCAGACAGTTAACTTTATTTAAGCTTGGTCAGCTGACCACTTGGATCAGTTGTCTCTACAATACTCATTTTGACTGAAAGACAAGTGGGGTAAGCGTTTCTAATGTTGCACTTAAAACAACGCTGGCAAAACAAGTGAGATAATATTGCTGTGTACATTTGATTTCTTTTTACTTTGAGGCCTCGTTATGCATGAAAAGGTATAACATTGGAGAGGTTAAGTGGAGCAAGATGTGAAATATCCTTTGCTGAGAGGCTGCTGTCAAGAGCGTCAAGCCTAAATTAAGCTTATGTTCTCACCTACAGAATAGTGACAATATTAAATCCTGATTGACTGATGGTTTGCCAAATGATTGACGAGTGTACAGTATATTATGACCAAACCCAATCATGGGTAAGTAACACCATTCAAACATGACAAGGGGCTCTTTAAAACTTTGATTTACGGTTCCAGTGCTAGACTATAATCAAGACAACTACCTGTAAACATGGGCAGGCCATTAAGAGACCATTTAGCAGAATGTAAATCTCATGCAGTAATGATTTATGGGCAGTATGTGGAGGTGTCTGGGGAGCAGGGCGTCTACCTGTGTGTTTTACTACCATTACAGCATTGTGTTAAAAGTAAACATAACAGTGGCGATGGGAGCCAGGGAACAACAGCTCTGGCAGCAGGACACTGATTGGGATGTTGATGTTGATCGTCCCCACTGGCCTCTTGCCCTTCCTGCTGTGGCCCCTGGCTTGTCCCCGACAGATACCCTAGGTCATTTCCTATGCGCGTCAGCGCACAGATATACACTCTTCCCGGTGAGTGTTTACAGCCACATGCTGATTCATATTAATCTGCTTCTTGTCGGGACGGGGTGGAAGGAGGGTCCTGGTGGGTTTGTGTTGGACTGGGAGGCCGCTGATGGTGGGTAAACCATTCACACACACAACCTGAAAGCCCTGTCTGACAGATTGCACCAGGCCTGGACTTCTTTTTACACTGAGCAGATGTGGTCTCCCACTTGTTTTCCTTTGTAATTATCCCTCATTAAGTGAAAGCATGTGCCAATCAAACAGCTTGAGAGCGAGAGCAGAGCCTGGGCCAGGGCAGAGAGAGAGGGAGGGAGGCAGAGAGACCTATAGCCCCATCTCTACAGTTTTAAAAGCACAGTGTCATTTCAGAGTCATTACTAGATTAAAGGCAAGCCTTGCTGTGGTGCGAGAGAGCTGCAGCAGCTGCAGCACTGGCATTATTATGGCTCATTTGACTTTCTAGTGGTTACAAATTTGATGATTATCACATTTAACACTTGCCATGTTCAATTATAGCTTAATGCCATGTAGACTTTTCAATCTTAAAAGGGGTTTTTCTGTCATTTTCTGCATTACCTTCAAGGCATTTCTTCTTCGTGGAGATTGTGGGGTGTTATGATATGTGAATGATATGATATGATATGATATGTGAAATTCCATCATCAACAGTTATTAAACTAAATTATCATTAAGAGGTTTTTTTTGTTTATGTGAAGGTGTTGCTATTTCGGCGGTTGTCTTGGTGAAAAACAGCAGTCAAGTCTTCAACTCTACACAGTCTTCAGCCACTTTGGGTTTACTGTTAAACTAAAACACAGGTTTTGGTTAATTGGTCCTATCTGTCCTTTTTATTAGTTTGAGTTTGCTGGGTTTTACACCTGCTTCAAATAAAACGGGGTTAAACGCGAGTGAATAAAAAAAAAACCTAACAAACACTGGTCTTAAATTTGATAAGTGGTAATGCATAGCATTGCATTAGGTTGTAGGTACGAGATTTTTTGCCAAAACACAGTCAAAATAACTTGATATGGTGATATAGTATCATGAATCATTGCTGAGCTTGTTTTGGGGTCTTTTTGCCCTCTAGTGGTCACACAAAGCCTAATGTAGCTTTAAGCCCCCCACAGCTTCCCTCATATATTAATTATTCCATATGTAAATTGCATCTTAACTGTAAACTGTGCCTGGATATATGGGGAAAGCAAATCCTGACAACCTTTTAAAATTTTCTTAAATTTTTTTAGAGAAAACGTATGATGGATTTTTTTAAATCCATGTGTCTCACCATGCATTTCAGACAGTGACAAAAACACAAGTGATTCTCTCAACAAAAGGGGGAGAAAAGAGACAAGTCTCCTCCAAAAAATAAAAGAGAGAGAAAAAGCAAAAAAACGAAGATATATGAAGTCTTCATGTCGATGAACTACCATTCATTTTCACTTTGAAGTCCTGCGGACCGTAGTGAAGTGTGATTGCATGTGACAGTTGCCGAGTCTGCCGGTTTATCATGATGGATACACCCTGCCACCGTGGTGGTGCGGTAGCACACATGTACGCACATGCACACACTCATGTATGCACACACACATGAACGTGTACACGGAACGCAGACACAGAACCACACATACGACCCAAATATTACACTCACACAGAGAAAAGGTTATTTTTAGATCCTCTTTAAAATTTTACATTTTTATAAATATCAGTGTGGTTTCCTCAGCTGCAGACCATTAAACATTTTAGTTTAAATGTTTTCTCAATCATTTAAATTAAGTTTTATTCAAGGCACCTTTTTGTTACTTGCAGCTTATTTTGGGGGAAATGAAAACCAAAAAATTACAGCACTGGACATTTTGAATTTTACCTGAAAAAGTTTTTAAAGATAAAACGTGGTTGGGGAATTATTTCGACTTTATGAAGCTAAAAGACAGAAGCAGAAAGACACTGACACTAGAGGTTTGTGGAGCTGCTGCTGCATTGTGAGGATACTAAGCAATAAAAAAGGTGATTTCTCAGCTTCCAATTATCTAGTATATATATATATATATATATATATATAATATATATATCTTTCTTTTTTTACTTTGTGACAGGTATGCACTCTGAATTAAACAAATGTAATTACACTCACATTTAAAAATAATTTGTATATGTTAAAAGTGCACAATTTCTCCAAATAATGTATCTCTAATCATTTACATTCCTAACAAATACAAGGTAACAGAGTACAATTATTTATCTCTCGCCCATTGACAATTCACACCACTAAATAAGTGAAAGATTCTCTCTCTGTCTCTCTCTCTCACACACACACACACACACACACACACACACACACACACACACACACACACACTTCTTGATCTTGACACATGTCATTAACCTCAGCTCGGCTCGCCTCAGCTCAGCTGGGAAACAGGAGAAGAAACGCATCCCATAATGGTACCTGGAGCAATCTTTTTTTTCTCTCTCTGTTTTGTACCCAAAAGCAACTTGTTCAGTCTTTGCATATTGCATCCATTTGTCATTGTTAGTCAAGGGCACTGCAACACAGTCTTGTCAGCGGTGCAATTTTAGGCATTCTCTTCAAACGTTACTGTGTATGTGTAAGATGTGTAAGGTGTATCTGTCATCTGATTTTAAATTTGTTTTCATGACTATGAATGTATGCATATGAATAACTGGACACATTACACTCCAGCTCAAAAAGAGTAAACCAAGGGTAAAGGTTCTATTGTTCCCTGAGCAAAGCCTACACTCTATGCAAAAACCATCATTCTAAATATTTGTTTCCACAAGTTAGGATAACTTGCACAGAAACCTGAGTTTGATTCCTGGAAATTGGGTTCCTAATAACGCAATTAGTGTTTGAAGGTGGGAAGCCAGTGAGGGAATCTGGATTAGGTGCTTAGAAGGATAGTGCCTTACCAGTGAATCTCCTCACTGCCTGGTGAAAAAACATGGCTGGCAATACCATATGGCACAAAGGTAGCACATGTCTACAGCCTCCCACCAGAGTGTTAGCGGCAGTCAAGCAGCTGTCTGTTAATGTAGAAATCTCCTTAGATTCCCAAATTAATAACCTTACATCAAAAACATTATGACATGAATTTGTCCTCGACCCTCTCTTCCTCATACACTTTTGATTCTGCCTTGGATGTTGCTTCAGCACAGCTTGTTCACCCTTTGCTGGCCACCTGCAGTGCGCCTGCCACTGTACTGCAGTGCAAAATAAATTTAGAAAGTATATTTCATTTGTGCATACTGATTATTAATTGAGAGTGCAAATTGATAATTGCATAGTGTATTTTATGAAAACATATCTGGTATCTGCTGGGCTGAAACATTTTAAATTGTAAGAAGGTTTACAATTGGAAGACAGAATAGAGACTGAGAGCAGGAGGATTGAGAACGGTACATTTTTACATATAGATGTAAAGTTATAGTTTTGGTAGTGATGTTAATATTAATAAAAATAATACTAATAGCAATATAATAATAGCAATACTGATAATTAGAGTAATAAATGAGGCAGAAATACCTGCAGAAAGCAACAGGAGAGAGAGAAAGCACACAACTGTGGGGGAAAAGTTGAGTTAGTAACAAGCATTAATGAAAAGAGAGAGGAGCTCAGTGCATCCCTTGAAGTCTCCCAGCAGCCTAGGCCTATAGCAGCATAACTAAGGGGTGGCTCAGGGGTCACCTGAGTCAGCCCTACTATAAGCTTTATCAAAGAGGAAAGTCTTAAGCCTGCTCTTGAATGTGAGGAGGGTGTCTGCCTCCCGTAAACAACCTGGAAGCTGGTTCCACATAAGGGGTGCTTGATAGCTGAAGGCTCTGGCTCCCATTCAACTTTTAGAGACAAGGAACCACAAGGAACCTGCATTCTGAGAGCGCAGTGCTCTAGTAGGGTGATACGTTACTATGAGCTCTTTGAGATATGATGGAGCCTGGCCATTAAGTGCTTTGAAGGTGAGGAGAAGGCTTTTAAATTCTATTCTGCATTTTACAGGGAGCCAGTGTAGAGAAGCTAATACTGGAGAAATATGATCCCCCTTCCTGGTTCTTGTCAGTAAACGTTCAGCAGCGTTCTGGATCAGCTGGAGAGTCTTAAGGGACTTACTGGAGCCTGATAATAGAGAGTTGCAATAATCCAGCCTAGATGTAACAAATGCATGGAGTAATCTTTCTTTTGAAATGTTATGGATCTAATAGGACAAGTACAAAAACAAGTACTTTGTCTGTCACTTTCACCAATGCTGTCTCTGTGCTATGATGCCATCTGAATCCTGACTGAAAATCCTCAAATAGCTTATTGTTGTGTAGAGAGTCACACAACTAATTAGCAACTGCTTTCTTAATGATCTTATAGAGAAAAGGAGGGTTAGGTAAAGGTCTGTAATTCGATTCAACCCCTGGATCAAGAAAGGGCTTTTTAAGAAGAGGTTTAATCACAGCTACTTTAAAGGATTGTGTCACATAGCCTTTTAATGAGGACAGATTGATTATATCTAGGGAAGCAGTGCTAGCTAAGAGTAAAACTTCTTTAAGCAGCCTAGTTGGGATAGGGTATAAGAGACATGCTGATGGCTTAGATGAAGAAATCATTAAAGTTAGTTGATTAAGGTTGATGGGAGAAAAGAAGGCTAAATGTATATCAGGTTTTATAGTTGTTTCTCAGATTCCTGTGTTTAAAGATAACTCAATTCTGGCTGAGGGCAGGAGGTGCTAACTTTTAGCCAGTCCCCAGCTGCTGTTTTTCAGGACTTGTTCTCTTCCAACATTTTTTTCCTCTGTCAGTAGAAAACTATGCAATTAGGAAACACCCTGTGAGATTGACAGCGAGATCACATACAATTTGACAAGGGGGCACCACAGAAAGGCCCGTTGGATACATAAGTATTTTTAATTAAACAGCTCTCTGTACTGGCAGCGTACTTTCCCTCACCAGTTCAAAGACTCCTGCTTTGACCCATGTGTTAAAAGTTTGTATCAGTTTTCCATGGCTGTGTTTTGCTTGGCGCCTAAGACACGCAACCCTAAATTGTCTTGTTTAAAAGCTAGTTTGTTTACAGTTCACTCTCTTTCTCGTGCTCACTTTACCCCCCTCTACCCCCACCACATGTACACATTACATCGACACATTACATTCCCACATGTGTGCAGTGTGATCAGGTTCAGGGTGTAGTTACCAACTCCCAACCGACATGGTCTGTGTTAACGCCTTGAAATTGAGTTCATTTTAAAGAATTGTTTTATTAGCAAATGAAAAGATCCGCTACACAAGTCCATCACCCCCTCACCCCCCCGTCATTCTGGTTTATTTAAACGTTAAAACAAGTAAAAAAGAGTTCTCATCTGTTACTTGGGCGCTTCATCAATAACATTTGTCCGTCTGATGTAAAATCGATAGGACATACACTGACACAATGCCAGAGCAATGGCAAATGTGCCATCATTTGTCATCGACTGGCAATAAAGATATGTCAGAATTGATTTTAGCCCATTTTATCCCCCTCTCTACCCCCAACCCCCCACCCCTTTGCTCTTTTGCAGTAGCAGTAATAAAAAATAAATAAATAAATGAATGTTATTATGATTGAGGCATGGTCAGCCTTGCCAAACTCAATTAATACTGGAGCAAGGGGCTGTAATGATTTGAGGGAATTTGTGTTATGTTTTCATTGAAATGCCCTGCCAGAGATGTTAAAAAGAAAAGAAGAGTTCTCATGGCGGGAAAGGTTTTGTTTAGGCGTCCACTCATTTTAGATGTTTTTAACAGATCTGCAAACTCTTCCATCTTCCCTTTATTTATTTATTTTGTTAGTTTTTACCTTTCCTCTAGCTCTGAATTCCATTTCTGGGTTAGCTGTTAGAGAATTGTGTGCTCTAACATGATAAAATAAAATCCTCACTAACCTTGGATTGATAGAGTTTATAGATCCTTAAATCATGTTTAAACTGGAGGGAATGCCCTGTATGTGAGTTTGTCAAACTGTGTTTGGTAATGTTACATTTAACCTGTATGATATTGTTTTATTTTAATTCAGATTTTTTATATTATGAATTTTCTATGTCATTGTGCTATTCTTATTCTATAAATACAGCACTGGTGGCCAGTTTTATGCAACTTTGGACAAACTGACAAGACTGATAGCAATTATCTTTTTGAGGGGCTTTAGAGCTCATTATATGTGTTATTTATTTAAAAAAACAGATAATATATTAGTATTGTTTTAATAATAAGGTGAATACTGGATTAAAACATAAATAATACAAAAATCAGGATGATAGAATGCCAATTGCAATACTGGAAACAGCACCAGGAGTGAGCTTTACAAATAATTACTTACTGAACTTATATGTTCATAGACTTTCCTGGTGCTGTTTTTCTACCCCCTTGTACATGCAGATATTGTACAGTTTCATGTGTCTCTGCAGTGTATGTGTGTGTGCCCTACCCTCTGTGTCCGCTGCATGTAAATTTGTGTGTCAAATTTGCCATCGTGGTTTGTTGCCGCTGGGTTGTGTGTACCCAAGTTGCGCCGGTTGTAGCGAGCAACATCTGTTTCGGGGTTGTTGTTCCTCTTGGCTGCTTTTCAATTGGATTTCCTCAAGCAGGGCCAAAAGCTGTCACCTCTGCCAGGCTCTGTTAGCAATCACCGCCGGCCCCTATATTAAGTAGGTGGTTCAGGGCTAAGCTAATAACTCTCCCTCCTCTCCTGAGCCATCACACACCAACACTGGTGTTGTTGCCGGCCTCAGTGTGTGCCTGTTTTTATGTGTGTGTGTGTGTGTGTGTACACAGTTTTCCTCTGTAGCTATACACAGGCTGGCTTGGGGGTCCCCTCCTCAATGTGACAGCCCAACTGACTGGATGTGTGTGTGGGAACAAAACAGGGAGAGTCCTAGTAGGTCTTCTCAAAGAATGACTGATTTACTTCCCCCAATAATGTTAGGATGGAACTTGATGGAAACAGGAAAAAATATTGACCCACACCCCACCCTCACACACAGACTAGGTACTGCCCACAGTGACAATGTTTCTTAGATTTTTTTAACATATTAAACTGAATAAAACTTACATACATTATTCGTTTTTATATTTTGTTTTTCCACTGAAAACATGATAATGTCTTGCCTCCTGCTTGGGTTGAGCAAAGCTTAGCTAGGTGTTACAAAGCTGGTATTGGGAGGTGTTTACCTCATCAAACTGACGGAGTGGCAGGCTGCCCGTCTACCTGCCTGTCTGTCTGCCTTCATGACTTATTGCCAGCTTCTCTGGCCAGCTGGAGTAGTTACACAGAGTTGGATTTGAACTGAGGACCTGCAAAATATCAACTCCCTGTTTCACAGCTTTGACAGACACTTTGATTTGACATGCCATGAGCAGTTAAAGTGAAAGTTATGTATACATGTTAATTAAACTGTTTATGCGTGGAGGGGTCAGAGACATTAGCAAGCCCCAGCGCAGAAGTGTGAATGTCTTTTCTTTTTCCCCCATCACAGCATTTTAACCTCTTCTGTCTCTCATTTCCGTAATGATTACCAGGTGCAAGGGCAGAAATTTTCCTCCCCTTTTTTGCCAAGTGGGGATGCAGATAGCTCTATTTGTGAAAAGTGTCTCTGTGTGTTTGAATTTAGACTGAAATATTTGACGTCGGGTCCAACTTGTTCAAAGAGCTGTCTTTTTTGGCATTGGGTGACACTGACGCCTGGAATTCTGTAAAAGGATGTAGAGGTTGCGGTCGTCAGCTACTTAAGAGAAAGCTGTCTGTCTGATTGAAGGATGTCATTTGTGAAAAGTATATCTATTTGGATTTTTGATGTAGGGTTAGACAAGTATAAATCATTTTTGACATTGAGAAAAAGCAGTGCTTGAAGTTCTCTTAAAAACTGTGTGGAACATGGTTTACAATTACTCCAATGAAAGTAACCAAATCTCATTTATGAAAGCTTTCTGTATGTTTTTTATTTAGATATGGAACACTGAGATGGAGTGAAACTTGTTCAAGCAGCCGTATCTTTTTACTTTCTGCCATACCTATGGAGGACATTCTTTTGAAACAACCATAGAGGTTGCCGATCACCAAACACTGAAGGCCTTTCTGTCAAATTCATCATACTGGAAAAAGAAAGCGATTCATATGTAGAAATAAATGTATTGCTGTTAAAAGCACCTTGGCTACATTACAGAACATTACTGTGTTGAACCTGGGCTCAAGGAGTGAGGGGGCCCCTAAACCTAAGCCCCTTTGTAAAGTGGCTTTATTAACATTTCATGTTTGACAGTCAAAGGGTTCCATTTTTGTGAACATTTTAAGAAATCGTCAGTTACTATTCTGCACTACTGGATTAACATTGAAGACATCTTTCTGGATGTAACCATAGCTGGCTACAGGCCTGACACTAACGTAGCATTTGTTTTGATTAGCGGAGCTGATGAAATTATTGTTAATCTTAAAGGATAATTCAAGTTAATTTCCACTTGCCGTATTTTCAAAAAATTTGGCATGTTTGACTCTTTGAGTCTTGTTAAACTTTGCTTCTATCATCTCCATTGAAGATTTACTTTTTTTTTTGAGGGGCAGTTGTGTCTCAGGAGGTAGAGCGGTTCGTCCCCTGATCACAGGGTTGGCAGTTTGATCCCCATCTCCTCCTGTCCACATGTCAAAGTGTCCTTTGGCAAGACACTGAACCCCAAATTGGTCCTGATGGTTGGCCCTGCATGGTAGCTCGCTGCCATCGGTGTGTGCATGAATGGGTGAATGGATGGGTGAAATCAACCTGTAAAGTGAAAGTAGTAGTGAAGAAGTAAAAGTGCTGTATAAATGCTGTAGCCATGTACCATTTTGCTGACGGCAGCAATATATTCCAGGAAGAAAGAGAAAGCTGCCCTGCCAGTCGCTCTCTCCTTGCAAAGACACTGCCCACCCTCCTTAATAATAGTTTTCATATCTTTACATTGAAAATTTGTTTCCCAAGGACAAAGTCATAAACTTGCTGTTTTCTGAGATTTTTACCTGCCAGCGCAGCACTCCCAAACACATTTGGGTGGTTGATGGAGATGGGGAAATAGGGTGTGCTGAAAGGTAGGGGTGGGGGGGGGGTGTAAATACAGAGACATTGTTCACTGAAAATTTGTAATCATTCATAACACAAAGAGAAAGGTGGAGCGACTACTGTGGGTGTGCATTTGTTTGTGTTGGTATAAAGCAGAGCAGGTGAATTCCCCAAATGAGAAGGAAAATGAATTTCTATCATTTTTAATCAATAAAAATTGCTGAAATTACCTTTACAACTTTAATTATAGCAGGTATATCGAAACCATTCTTGTAGAAATAGAAACGTTAGGAGAAGATGTGTACACACTGCAAGTTATAGAAAAAATGACGGTCAGTCAGTGTGTGTATAAGTCTTTATCCATTATATTCTGGATTCAATTTTTTTTTTTGTGGCAGATTAAAATAATATTTAGTGTTTTGTAGGTAGGTTTTATGAAAAGCACATTTCAATTTCTAGTACATGAAATGTGCTTAAAAATAATATCTGACTTTACATTAGTGATAAAAATAAAATATCATATGCCGCCCATTATATGTGGGTTGTTACCTGCCACTGACATATTTCAACATAATTGTAACTGAAAGGTCACTGGTTTAATCCTGGCAGCTACAAGTACATCAGTCAATATCCTTGTACTCTGTGGAAAGTATCCTTCAGCTAAACGCTGAACTCCTACTTGCTCATTCACTTTGTCTCCTTGTACAATTAAATGACTAAGAATGTGAAAGGCCTCCAATCAGTTCTGCTCTGTAGGAACTGAGTCAGTTAACTGAAAATGGACAATCAAACAGCTTTTTATTTAATAATACAAGAGCTGTCAATCTAAGTAGACAGGCTATAAGTACCTCTTTATTTGACAAGCTTTTTTAATCATTTTAGTTTTTCACATACACTGACGCTACTAAGTAGACATACTTACAGAAACACTGAATTAAAGCTTTTATTACAAATAATACAAGTGGTCACCTTAAACATTCAACGCATGTGAGTTACAAGGACAACAGAGGTAGAACGTGGTAATTTTCCAAAAGGAGGTTGTCAACATCACAAGCAGACAGTTATTAACAGTACAATGGTTAGAGCCACATGATCCTAGTATAATTTATTCGAATTAGACTTCTTGTAACTAAATCGATCTCTGACTTTTTTCTTTCTGCTTTGGGTAGCTGATAAGAAGGAACAGTTAATTCAAGTGTTTTTTTCTGTCTTGCATTGCTGCACAGTACATCTCCCGGGGTGATAATGTTTTTGGTCAGACTGTGTTTGTTGGCTTTAGCATTTTAAACATACAATTGTTCCCTAATTAGCTGGATGCTAATTAATTTATGCTCCCCTGTTTGATGTACAGTATAGCAATACTTTGAAAGCAACTGTGTTCATTCTTTGCATAAATTTGTAGCACTTGCCGCTGAGTTCAAAAGAAACAGTACCGGGTTTAGAAAAGTACACATGCATTTAAATAATGCGCCCCATTTTTTTGTCTCTGTTTGTTTTTAGTGGGAATATTAATGAATTAACATTTTAAACAATCTATCATTATTGTTGAGCCGCTACTTATTTTTAACTCAATTATACTTTAATAGATCATTTTTCCTAATGTGCACAGTATGTTCCCCCACTTTGTTCACTACACAACAAAAGATTAATTACTAATAAGAGGAATGATCAAAAACATGATAATCAAATTGCAACAGTAAGTTGGAAATTGCAATTCTAATGCAATACAATAGGGTATGTGTTGCAAATTAACCACCCACTGTCTGTTATTGCATGTCTGTGCTGGCGTGTTTATGTGTGTGTGTGTGTGTGTGTGTGTGTGTGTGTGTGTGTGTGTGTGTGATAAGTGTATTTGACAACAGTATGTTTCCACACATGATAATCTCTTTGTACAATACTTGACTTGTGCTTTTAAATAATTGTCAATAAACATCATAGGTTGTGATCGTGATGGCATTCATCAAAGAATCAAAGTTATATTTTAACTTGCAATGGCCTTACTCTATTATTTAAACCTATACACTCTTTAATAATGGCACTCTATTAGTACACCTTTGTTACTCATTGTTGGTGCGCTTCAAGTAGTCACTTTAAACTCTTCAGTGGAATACATTTATTATTTAATTATTACAGTCAGACTATATCACATACAAAAATGATAAAGGAGACAGCTTCCTTAATGGCGGCTAAGAGTTTTTCCAAAGACAGGTGCTCTGTTTTCTGATGATTTTATCCTGGGTTGTTTGATATCATGGAGACCTGTCTTCTAAAATTATACCATGTGAAACGTTAAAAAGATCCATTACGTATGGCAGAGCAAAAGCTGAATAATAAAAGGGGAATCAAATAACATATGGCCTCAGTTAGCTTGTATTGGTAATCAGTAGGAAAAATAGGTCAAACTTTGTCAAGTGTCCTGTAGCTGACCCCGCAATAACATGGCATTTTAACAGTAGTGAAGTAAGCTAACAGTTGGAAATTGGAGCAAAGATAATAGCATGCCAGTAAAAAGATAATACGTCACCTTGCGCACATACTTCCATAATCACTGATATATTTCGCTTGAGGAGCAGGCTTGTGTAGCCGAAAAATATTTGTTACATGGTGATTGTTAATTTGTAGCACCACCCCTCATCACTGAACATTTGCAACTGTGAATAGTTATGTGACTTGCTGAGTGGAAGTGGGCAGTCAAAGTTTGAGTCAGAAGATGAGATTTGAAAGCCAGGAATCTCGGCCCTAGTTGTACTTGTGTTGATCCCTGGTAAACAGCCTCGTCAGTCCCCTCATGGCCATGTTGTGCTTAAATTAATCCCACCCTGTACGGTATTAGGTTGTAGTCAGCATCACATGCAACTGAAAGAAGTATAGAGATAAAATCACAGGTCTCAGATCTCAGCTTGAGATCTCTTGTTATGCTTGTTGTCTTCAGCATGTCAGAGACCAGCGGAATTGTCATTTTAAAGAGGATGGATGTCCTAAGGTGTCACCTGACAGCCCGACAGGGCAATTCAGTCCCTGGAGGACAGGAGAGCAGCCAGTAGGAAGTGAATGGGCAGTAGCTTGGGCTAGAGGTCGTCATTGTCGGCCATCGTCGGCCTGTCACTCTGAATGGGCCCCCAAATCATGTTGTCAATGGTGATGCATCGAGATCTCCCTCTGGCAAAAATTGGATGCTCCAAACTCAACTTGATTGATGTATTGACCAGGTTGTGCCTGCCTGTCCTGAGGATGCGTCCTTACCTCTGTTTAAAGATGAAGAAACACAGGAACATTGAGTGGTGGAAGGGGAGAGATGTACTTAAAAAAGTTTTTTTTGTGTCCATGTGTGTGTGTTAGCTAGACCTGCATTGACGTGCTGTTGCCTTATCAAAGAATCTACTGTATCCGTCAGCCTTGAAATTTATAGGATTTTACCTGCCCTTTCATTTTTCTTGGTACAGCTTTTTGTGGCACAGTTCAATCGGTGCTCAGAGAATGCTGTTCTCACTGTTTCCATTGAGGCAACTGTGTTACATTGTGGCCTGAAGGCGAATGCACAGCTTGTACATTCAATGGATGCCACAATGGATTGGAATGAAAAATATATTTTTCTGTGACCAAAAGTGCAGCCTTTATGCATCCAAGGGCATGGCATTCTTGAGCCCTGGGTACTAGCCGTGGAGTTTTGTGAACATGAAATATCTTCTTTTATGTGTCATTTTTTTCATTATGCTCCCTCTGTCTCTCTCTTTCTGCGCTTTCCTCCAATGGTTTTTCCTTGATAGGCTCGTCTGGCCTGAGTTGCTCTCTTTATGTGCGTGCATGTGTGTTTGTGTGTGTGTGTGTGTGTGTGTGTGTGTGTGAGTCTTTTAATGTGTTTGTGTTGATATAGTCTTTATTTCTTCTTTATTTATTTCTTCATAATGTGGCTATAATGTGTTTATGTTTGCAAATGCCCCGACTCCATGTACACGTGCGAGTTTGAACTCTGTGTGTTATGTGCATGTTTGTTAGTATTTAATCATACATATGTGTATTTCTTTGTTCGTAGAACACAGAGTGAACACATGCACTTGAGATTTTTCTATTTCGATAAAGCTGTGTGGAACCTTGGGTTTGAGCCTTTGATGGCATAGTGGGGGCTGGAATGAGGAGTGCGAGTATTCTAGACGAAACAAACGCAAGCTGAGCCTAACGGAGGTGGCCCAGTTTGGAGAAGTTGTCTTTCAAGTCCTGCTTCTTCTCTCATTACTTTTCGCTGCAGTCTACATCCGCTCTACGTAGGCAGAGTACGAATCAACCTACCCCGTGCGTGTCACTCCACTCATTACTGTTCATCTTTTGTTTTTTACTAAAAGGTAAGAGAGAAAACAACTGTAACAACTTTGTCATCCTCCTCTCTCTCTCTCTCTCTCTCTCTCTCTCTCTCTCTTTCTTTGTCTGTGTTTGCAGGGCCTGTTCATCTTCCTGATATATGGGGTGTACAACACAGAGGTAAGTCTGCATTGTGTCTCAAGGCTGTCGGAGTGAATGAGAGAAATGACAAGTTTCTGATGGGCTCCCGGCTTAAACGCTGTGTGGGTGGGGTGTGAGAGCACGAGCGTGTATGTGTGTGAAAGTGTGTCTGTGGATGGGAGGAGGGGAGGGGACATCGTTTCCACGCGAGCGTCCCACTGCCCTTCATGCTTCGACTAACTTATATGCATCCGAGTCCGACCATTAAACACTGACACGCCGCCGTTCTCAGCCACTCATTCCTCACCCACATTGGCTAATATTTCACTGCCTCTTTAAGTTTTTAAACTCACGGCCCTCCATTTAGCATCCTGACAAAGCCCCTGGCCAGGGCTCCGCGGGGCCCCAAGCACTAACCGTAGTAGGACGAAAAAAGAAATAAAAACAATATGCAACAAATGCAATGAAGGAGTGAGGACGTATCGTATTGAGATGCTGCTTTATTACCATTTAGATACACCGTAGCTGTGTGGGGGCGGAGGGTGGGTATGTGGAGAGAGTCAGAGATTACAATTTAATGGATGAGACTGAATTCATGAAAATCACTCTTGGTCAAATGTTGCTTTTAGTTTATGTAAATAGGGTTAACTTTAAATGTGCATAGGTGATATCCCATCTAAACCTGCGTAAAATACAGAGCTGTTTTGTGTGTTGTGGTTCATTTCTCATTTTTAGGTTCTTCCCATTACAAACTTTAAGGAGAAAGTGAGAATCTGAAAAGGGTTTGCCTTGTAGCACACTTAAGTTTTCCAGAAATACACGCGCTATGGTAAATAGAAACAAGATGCACTATTACAATAACAGCAAAATAAAAATGTAAATGTAAATTGTGTAAATATAGTATGCCAAATTTAATCTAAGAAACGTTCTCCTCTGTGGGGGGAATGAACCACGGTCGACGAGTCTTCATTTCACCTCGCTTTTTCATGTTTCGTCACCATACACAAGCAGCTCTTTTTAAGAGCTGGGTAACAAATAACTATAACTATGTTACCCAACTCTTCACAGATAATGGTTAGTATTATCAACCTTCCACCTCTGTTCGTCTGGCCATGTCATTTGCTTTTCCTGTCGTTTTTATTTTTTATTTCCCATTTTATGTTTCTTTTTGTCATCCGTGCCTTCTCCAGAGCACGAAGAGCTGTCCCCGAGTCATAGGTGCTGCACCAATAATGCAGAGCCAGGGAGGGCTGACCCTTCACACTGTAATATAAATCAACACTGCATTCTTGCTTAAGTGGCTTTTTTTCAGTGCTTGGAAATTCATTTTCTTTTACTCAAGCTGTCCTTGACCCTGGTGTCTTCACAATGCGTGAGCATCTCATGTAGATGTTCCGGTTCTCATAAGTTCTTTGTTATCTCACCATTATTCACCCTAACACGTTTCTCTTTCTTCCTCTGAACACTCACCACCTTTCTGGGGGACTCCTTTTGTTCTCCCCTTGAGTGCCCTGAGATAACTTTGTTATGATATGGCGCTATATAAATAAAATTGAATTGAATTGAATTGAATTCTCCCTCACCCTGCTCGTCTTTTGTTTTATATCTTTCACTTGTCTAATGTGTGACACAGTGCACCACTGGCTACAGGTTTCAGCCTCCCTGACACCAAATAAATGAAATATTTGCTTAATAGAAAAATCACACAAACGCTGAATGGAAATGATCAGACATTTTTTTTCTTCCTTTCCTGTGATGATAGTGGCAGAAAGAGGCCAGTGTGAGAAAGGGAGGTCCCTGCTTTTTCTGTTTTTATTTAAGCTAATCAGCCCTGATGGCTGGGGACAGTTACCCCTTCTTTGATTACATTCTCACAAACATTAGGCGGCTCTGTGTAACAGTCTATAGAGTGAAGAAAACACTTTGCAAAGTTGCTGTTAGTTGTTAACCGATAGAACAAATTAGTATTTTACTTTGATATGCTAAAGAAGGTGTTGAATTAACTAATGCCTCAAAGTCAGAAAATGCTCCATTCATGAGGCTCGTTTCCAGGCTAAATAATTACAAATATGGCGTGGAAGACAGACTGTGGCTGCTGCTATTACACTCAAAATACATCGTTTTAATTGCTAATTACTTGACAATAGCTTTCCATTATTCATTGCAATTAGCTTTTCCTTGGTGGTCACCTTGTAATCCCACGCTTTGATGACCTTTTATTTCCATCAGCTCCAAGGATGTCGGCAGGTGTTGTCGGGCGCTCTGCTTTCATATGGTAATCGCTTAGCGCCCATTTACATGGGGATCCACGCTTTGCATCATTGCGAAACCTTGAGTGTGCGCAAAACCCCTTAAACACATAACGATCATCTAAAACAATGCCCTTCCCCTCATTGTCAAATGATTAATTAAGTTGTGTCATGTAATTGCCTCAGCACGCCGGCTGCTTTTGATATCAGTGAAATCCCCAGGACTTACTTTCCCCATTAAATAGTGTTAAGACGGTGTCTCTCCAGCATCTGCACCGCATTGAAGGCCTTCTGCAGATCTTGTCAGAAATAATAGGAGGGTTTTGGAAACATGATGCTGTTGATTCTGCCCTGTCACAAGGCTCGGGCTCTCTTCATTATGTGGCCCTTCAACGTTGGTATGTATGCAAAACATCCTCTGTATACACATGCTGTCTCTGAGACTGTGTGTGTGTGTTCAGTGTGGTGTCATAATTTATAACACGCTGGGACTTAATGAAGCCATAAGCCATAATGCATATTCACTAACGTGGTGGGCTGGGCTGGGACGGGCTGTGGTGATGAGTGCCCAGCCGCTACAAATTTACAGTGAGCGCTGACACTGTGCGCGGACACATACACGTGCGCACACACACACACACACACACACACACACACACACAAACACATACAGACCTCGTAAGTGCCAGAGGCTTTCAAATCGACGACTTTAGCCTATTTAACACACTCAGTAATTCCTGCTGTGCTGAATGTTTTTTTCATTAGATTTTTTTTAAACTAAACAGATAATCTTCCTGTACTTATTTACAATAACAAATTGCTCATAGTCAAAATCAATTATAAAATGTTGCAATATTGAATAAATAATAAATTAATGTTTTTTTTCTCATTTTTAAAATAAAACAGACCTATTACATTGTATTAGTTATCAAAAACCATACTTAAATAAATCCTGAGTTAATATTAAATCAGTGATCATGACTTTCTAATAAAGAAATATGTTCATTCGTAGCTGCTGATGTGGGACAAAATATATTTTTGCATATTCACATATTTTTATTCTGCAATTTTTTATTTCCATTATTTTGTAACAAATGTATGTCTAGTAACACTTATTTAATTGTACTAAACTATATGTATTAACCTATCATTGAGTGATCAGTAAAACTGTTCTAAGTTCTATTTTTAAAATTATGTACAATCATGGTTTATATTTACATGAAACATTGCTGATCTTATTGATAAATCCTAAATATTTAGATGGGCGCAATTGTTTAATTACATTTTTTTTATCAATTTGAATTGACAGATTTTTTTTTTTTTTACTGGTTTCTAAGTAAAGGTCTTCTAACTTCCACAGTATTACGCAATTATTCATTTTTTATTTCATTTTAAAATAAAATTCTCCAAAAATGCTATTATTTAATTTTTCTTTTTAAAGAGTTAATGATAAATAAGTTTATGAGGTTTTCTGATTTCGCATATACTATATATATATATATATATATATATATATATATATATATATATATATATAG
>JAVQJL010099998.1:0-29166 GCA_036024295.1 Nannoperca obscura | reverse complement strand
ATATATATATATATTAATGTAAACATAGCCCAAGAAAAACCTACCAAACACAGAGCAGCACCCCCCAGCATCCAGACAAATTAAGGTCATGAGCTCTAATAATTGAAAACTTACAAGCTCATACTGAGCTTTTCGATTGGTAACGAGAACAGTGCATTTAGAAATGACGATACATGAACTACATTTTGCGCGATAGATTCATTCCATATACAGGGATTAAGCAGGATACAGGGGTCAAAGGGTAAACAGCCAACATATCATCCAATTTAAATGTCAAGGGAGGAATCTAGTGTATCAGTACCATACAAAAGAACTTTTCAAGAATATTAAAAGACCTACTAAAAATATCAAATGTAGCTAGGTTTAATAATGTTATTAAAAAAGGAGTTACTACTAGTGTTAAAAAGACTAAAAATCTTATAGTAAAAACAAGAATAGTCAAAGAAAGTCATAATCACAATTAGAGCTGCAACAAATTGTTATTATAATTATTGATTGCTGCTGGTGTTCTCAATTAATTGATTCATCTTCTGTAAAATGTCAGAAAGAAATGAAAATGGTAGATTAGAATTTCCCAGAGTCAAAGCTGGCATCTTCAGATTGCTTGTTTTACCCGACTGACAGCCCAAAACCACCCAAATCTTCAGTTTACTATCACACAGAAAAAGGACAGCAGCAAATTCTCATATCTGATTTGGGAGCATTTTTACTTTGATTATTATTGAAATAGTTGCTTATTCATTTTCTGTCGAGAAGAGGGGCGCCTCACATACAACATCATAATAAAAAGCAATTATTTATCTCACATGGCCCCGATATCACAGTGAGAGGTGCTAATTGAGACCTTTTGGCTTAAACATAACTTGCGAATCCTGATTGTTTCTCGTCTCTTCATGATCAGATCAAAGATGAATTTTAAGTGAAGGAGGTTTGAGGACTGAGACACTGGGAATACAGTGAGGAAAAGTGATCGACAGTGTTTGGGATGTTTCTGATTCCGTTCGGTTCATGATCACCTGTCTGTAAGACTTTCTGAGTGCGAGACCTTTGCAGTAATTGCTTGACTTTTACAATACATTATTGTTTAAATTGCTTCTTTATTACTTCCCAGAACTCTTGTTCAGGGTGTTGTGAACAAAAGAACAACTTGACAAACAAAGAACTGCCTGAAGATTGGGGGAATAGAGAGAAAGTGTTATGCTAGGTTGAAACCGCAATGCGAGTGAGAGAGAGAGAGAGAGAGAGAGAGAGAGGAATGGCATAGATGAAAAGTAAACTGGATAGTACCACCAGAGGCTGACAAACTCCTTAGCTCTGACTGCTGCTGGCCTCCAGAGATGGCAGTAAACAGCTGTCTAATCCGTCTCCTTCAATCATCCTTTTTTTCCCTCTCTTTCTTCTCTTCCTCTCCTTTCTTTTTCCCCTTTCCCCTCCACCCACCCAACGTCGCCGCTGTGCTCCCCGCCTGTCTCTTCATGTGCTGGGGGGGGCTGACAGGGGCTTGTTTCGGGCCAACACAACAATGGCCTACACCTTGGCACTGACACTCACGTATTCAAGTATGCATGCACAGACAAGCACACACACACACGCACACACGCACGTAGACACAAACATGCATACTTCCCAAAGACAATGTGTGAGAGTGTGTGTGCAAGAGAACAACCGGGTCACCATTTGCTATGCGACTGGGATGAGGAGAAAGACAGGGGCTGTGTGTGTGTTTGTGTGGGTGTGTGTTGGTTCTCCTGCAGCAGTCCTCCTCCCTAGTTGAGCAGAGCGGCTGGCAAACACAGACCTGTTTGTCTCTGTTTGTTTCCTTTTGAACTTGTTTCCTTTGAGCCTCCTTTCTGCTCCTCATACATTATTGCACAGCAGACAACCTCGGTGCCTCGGTAAAGCATTAGCTAAGCTGTCTTATTACAGTAAGGGAAATCTTCCAAGTAGCACTATAATTTCATAGTCGTGTTAACGCCACGATTAATCAATTATTCACTCTGCCTCCTTCACTGCATTAAGAAGAAATCCTGAGAAGATACAGGAATGCGATACAACTGTGTATGCTAATCATGAGAGTGGAAATTATTCATGAGATTATTTTTGAATGTAAACAAGTAACATGTAATAGGAAATTTCTTAGAATAAATACTAGAGTGATTAATGAAAAACAATATGTTGTTTAATGGATTATGAAAAAGAAGTTTATAGTACAGTTTGGGCTAGATAGCATTTGCTCAAATTTGAATTCAATACCAAATCAACTTGTCAAATAACTTTCAGATCTGTTATTGAGTCCGTTTGTTGTCCCTTACGTGTATCTGTTACCACATTTAAGTAACACAACTTAAAAAATAACTAACTAACTCCTGAGGGAAATGTTTTGCTCTTTAGTGGCTCTTTAGTTGCTAAATGCTCCGCTATGTTCCCCAGCTAGTCGCTAACTTTGTCTGTGAGCCATTTGGTGGTGGGCAGGTAAACTACAGTGGGTTTATCAGATTTCACTATAAGGGGCATATCCGATAGTGAGACATTAAAACCAAAAGTTGCGGGACGAAAACTTAACAATGAGATGAAAGGTGCTGAAATTCTCTGTTGAGCTGAGGGGAACTGCAGATTCTGGTGCTTATTATCTGTGGGTTTGTCGCAGCATGTGAGCTAACAGAGAGTGCCCGAGCTTGCACGCTTCTGTGCTCACACTCCGTCAGGTGTGTGTGTGTGTGTGCTTGGCTGTTAGTTAAGATGGACAGCAAAACGAATTGGACCATCACTCTACAGTATATCAGATCCAGATCTTCATCCTTTGCTATATGATCTCCACCCACAACTCCCTGAAAATCTGCTGTAGCACTAAACTCTCATTAGAATTCCCCTGGCTGGCCTCCTCTATTCGATATGGTAATTAGCAATGACTAATGACTTTAGCAAGTGTAAAAAATGAGCCAGTAATGGCCACATTACAATGGATTAGGAATTACAGAGGTTTAAGTGAGAAAGAAAATGGTCTCTAATTATGGTGTGATTCTAAGACAAATCAGGGATGGAAAAGGAGTTTTATGCTACACTGCTTTTTTTTTTTTTTGCTTCCTGAAAATGAGCGGGACAGCTGTATCTTCCTAATGACTGGGCACAGCCACTCCCGATATGTCTGGACGGACAAGACTTGTATTGTGCAAGTCATTAGAAAAGCCAAAATGAGAGAGAGGCTGGCCAAGTGGAGGCTACAAGCAACCGGCATGCATACAAGCAGAAAAACCTACACAGCACACAAACACATAGATTCAGTGTAATCTTAAGTGAGAATGTGCAGACTAATTGGCCACTGCTGTGGTGAACCGCAGGAAACGTCCTTAGCAACCACAGTTCACTAGATGTGGAAATCATGTCAAAGAAATGAAAAGAAAATAAAGCACCAGAGCACCAGAGCATTATTTATATTAAGACCACATCTGAGAGCATTCACCAATTCATAAGACCACAGAGATACTGAGACTGTGTGTGTGTGTGTGTGTAACTTCATATGCCTTCACATGACTTTCTCTGTAAGTTCAGCAAGTAAGTCTAGCTGACTAAATTACTTTATCTTGTATTATTGGATTATTTCACCAAAATAAAATCATTTTCCTAAAATACAGCCAAGCATCTCCATTAGTTCTGTCTGAAAGGACACACCGTGCACAGCTCTATAGTGGTCTTTCTCACTTGTGACAATTGAGGCGATCCATTTGAATAATCTAATCAGATGGGTTTGTGTTGCAGTGCAGGCAGAACATGTTGGCTTCATCCTGTTTGGATGAAATGAAAGCAAAAATGTTTCATCATTTTATTCTGCACTCATTTATATCAGCAAAACCTAATTACTGTACCCAAATCTTACCCATACATCTCAGCTATAATATTCTGCTGGTTTAACAGCGATTTTTAATTTGCTGACTTATATCACAGGGCTTTTGGTAATTAGCGTTTGCTCAACTATGCCTTAGCTGCTTGTAAATGTTATGAGTTGATAAAAGTTTTATTAAGCTCTTGATTCCCTATAGCCTCCTCAGCGAAAAACAGCCTGTTAAAAACATGAATAATAATGTGGGCAAGTCCGGATAATTAACCAGAATAAAGTATTTATAAATGTGATTACCTTTTTATATAATTCTGCCTGCATTTAGGTCACCGTGGTTCCTGAAACCACGCACAAAAGGGCAATTGTGGCTTCAAAACTGAACTAAGCTCGGTGCCAACGTGCGAAATTGGTTTGATGTGCAACACACAATGCTTTTAGTGCATACCTTGCCACAGAAAACAACAGACACCTTTTTTGTAAATGCACTTATCTGGCGCTTACAGTGTGTTTGTAGCTTTCCACCACTTCATTCTGTCTCCCTCTGCCTCGATATTGCTAAATGAGGCTCTGGGGGATGAGGACGTGTTATGGCCAATATTGTGGCAATGTGGTGGGTTAACTTCTGATTTTGTTTGCTTGTGCTTTTGTTTTGATAGGCTCACAATTCTTAGATTGTATATTTTAATCTTCGCTTTCATCTTCAAGGCCAAAATAACATGCACGCTTTAAGCAAGGAGCAAAAAATAATGATTTATTAAAACATCTCTCTCTCCCCCTCTAAAGGTCAGTATTACCATGCCATTGAGTTGAAAAGAGAACATTATGATAATGTTGTTACCAGCCTGCAGCAACAGCACCACAAGCTGGTAATTACACTCAGTACGCTATGGAAGATTTGACAAAAAACATTCCGATTCAAAATGCTATGAAACTGTTTAATGCATGTTTGTTTCATTAAGAAGCAGCAGTGTTAAGTAGCAGCATATGGCTCGTTTGAGTGGTGGTGCGTCAGAACACAACAATTTAGCTTCCAGCCATTTTCGGAGTTGTTGTTGTTTATGCAGAGGGATCGATATGATTGAGATATTACTGTAATGACTGTTTCCGTGGCTGTGCACGGGTTCGCTGAATGACGTCGTGGATGCTGTCTTAGAATCGTGTAACCTGAGATAAGTCGAGCTGTGAGAGCACTCGCTACGCGCCCACACACATACGCACAGCCTCTTAGTCAGAAAGAAAACAGCAAAATCCAAACACAGATACATCACAACAGTTGACTGAAAGATCAACAACACCCATATACACTTACTTACAGTGCATTAAATCTAGCTGTATTGTAACAACACATAAAGATGACATGCTTGTGCACACACATGCACCTTCACAGACCAGAGAGACACTTGTTAAGCTGCACTGCTATGACATAAAAATCTGTGTCTCTTTACGGTTGCCATGGCAGCACACTCTGCACTACAAACAGTACAGCTGAACTGAGAGAGACTTTAGTCATCTCCTCCTCCTCTCCCTGTCTTTTTCTCTATAAGGGCAACCACCCCTATAGTAGGGTAGAATTGCCATTACAGAGGGAATGTTCTCATTATGGCTCCTTTCAACTAACAGGCTAGCAGACACAGGGCCTGACTGATAAGCCTCTAAGCATCACAGCGCACATCTTTCCAGTAAAACTACTGGCAATGTTTACTTTGGTCCAGGTAGATTTCCCATGTGGCCTCGGGCCTGGTATATAATTTATGTGTGCAGGAAAGAAATTCATATACTGTCCACAGCTAGATTACAGCAAAACACGCCTCTGCTGCTGGAAACATATGTGTGCCTCTGTGTCATTGTGTTTTATATTCAGATTTGAAGGAGTATATGCCTCTGAGGAAATGGTGTCTTTGTCTGTGTACAAAGTGTGATAGCCCAGTGAGATCCTCTGGGGGTGTGTGTCTCACTGGTTTCTGCTAGAGTGTGCATGCATGTATGATCAAAAGTTGCCTTCATGCAATTTCCAGATAAATAAAACATAAGCGATGCTGTGAACTAAACTGAACCATCTCTTTATGAATAAATCATTCCTTTCTACCAAGTCTTCCCCAACTGCTTTGACAACAGCTCACTAACACCACAATTATGTAACTCAGTGGTGTGTAACGTGATCTAATTCCTTGTTGTTAATGATAATAATGACGACAACAACAATAACAACACAAAGTGATACGTAATTTATCCCTGTGCAAGATCAATAGATCCCTTTATCACAGAAATTCACTTGGCTCCTCCCTGGGGGCTAAAAAAGCTACTGAACAACTTCTTACATTTGTTCATACAACATACCAGACAAAATTTTAATTAGGATTTTATTAACTTTGTAATTCAGGGTTTGTTTGCATTACAAATGCATGGCTGGCCGGAAACATTGTCATGTGTACTGTGTAAAATGTGGGCATAAGGAAGAGAAATGTTCAAATAAACACAAACACACAAATACACTGTCAATAAGAGAAATCTACAAAAATAAAATGCACAACTTGCAAGATTTGGCATATTTTAATCCATTAACTACATATTAGTTATACTGGACTGTAACAAGACAATATTTTTTAGATTTGACACGGTTCAGACAGCCAGTGGTTTCCATTTCCTTTGAGCACACCATAAATATCAAGGTGAAGAGAAACACTTTGTTGGGACAGATACTCTCCCACAGTGAAGAGTTTGTTGTCGTCTTTCTTTATTTTTCAAAGTTCCATTATCACCCAGCACTAATGCAGCTGCAGGCAGGGACCATTTTGAAAGCTTTCAATGGTGGTGTGTTCAAGGACACTCTGACATCTCAAATATCACAAAAACAGCCTCTGTTCAGAATAGCATTTCTTCTAGACAATAATGTCACTTTGATAAAACAGAAATGATGTGTTGTTATAAACTATCAACCTAAAAAAATGCGTTTTGTAAAATGGCTAACAATAATATAACATGCACAGTATATGCAGTATAGTTAATGAGCTAAAACGTGCTAAACCACTGGTATGAACCTTTATGCTCTATTAAACAATTTCATTCTGTATCTTTGTCTGTTAATTGACCATTCACTAAGCACTAGCCTACTTCTCTTAGTTACTGTTGCTACGCGGTAATGCAGTAGCATGTAATGCAGTTTAAAATGATGGCAACAGTGGCAGATTAAATCTTTGTATTTTGTGAAACAATGGTTCCTGAAAAGTGAAAAAAAACAATGGATGCTTCATATTTGTAGCCAGCAACCACAGACTGTTGCTGGCAGATTTAATCAGCTATGGCTAGCTAGCTAATTAATCGAATGTTAGCTCTATGAGTTTGTTGAAAAGGCAGATGATAAGCAACCTCACGCCATCCAGTTGATGATTCATGTAAAGAATCAGCTTTGTTCTTGTATTGCCAGTCAGTCAGCTTGTTCTCGTTCATATTTTCAAGCAGTATGTTTTCACTTTAAACTTTACTTTAGTAAGCCTGTTAGCCGGACATGCTGACGATTGTAGCTTACATTTCAGTCCCACACATATCGCTTCAGCATATGGAAAAATTTAAAGCGTCACATGCCTGATTACAGTAGCTAAGATAAGACTGGACAATAGCTGTTCAGGTTTAAGTCTTGCCACAAAATAATAGGATTTTCTAAGTTCTGTCTCATGTAAACTAAAAGTGTGTACATGGAGGCTATATTGTTTTGCCCTCTTCTGTTTGGAGCTTTGAAGAGGAAAACAACCTTCACTGTATGACAAAAAACTCAGTTTGAGAAATACTGACCCTCCCCGGGTTACCATAATACACCACGTACTCCATCCATTATTGGATGATTCTGACCGCCAGGCTGAGAAATTGCTGTTGTGGAAGACAGGGTGTGAGTGACAGAGCTGATTTATTTCAGCCTACAATCACGTAACGGGAGCAGCACAGGCACTGAGGACAGGAGACAACTCCATGGGGCCATCAGACACACACACAGACATCAGACACAGACATAAACATCTCAAAACACATTCACTGAGGAACATGAACCCATGCCCTTTTTCTCAGGTTCTCTTCCTGTCTAGAGCTCCGACGTGGGAAACTTTATACCGAAACTGAGAGCCGAGTTCAAATCCACAAGGTCAAGTGTTGTATATGCTGCTGCTTTTCCTGTACTTTTATACTTTCTACCTTCAGCTAAGAGACAAGGGCTGGTTTTCTGATTTGCTCCCCTATGCCATGATTTGTTGGTGGTGTAAATTCCTCACCTAAACCTAAATTAACACCAACTTCTGTCCTGCAGCTGCTTCACAGTAATACTATTCCATCAATGCGTCCACCAGCAGTGGTCCCATTAGGTTTTGGACTTTAAAAAGAAAATACTAATCTATGTGGATTAGGACGAAAACACTTTCTTCTTTAAATATTGCACAAGATTATGAAATCCCTGCCCTAGGTCCAATAATTTGAAGGCATCTGAACATGCTTTAAATCTGTCCAGACGTTGCATGAAACAACTACTGCACAACTTACCAAAGCCAAACAAAAGCATATATTGTTATACTGTGAAAATCACACTCCTACAGTGTGTGTTCTGTGTGTGTGCAGCTGTTTGGCACAGGAAGGTGTGCCAGGTGAAAGAGTTAGCATCAGCGAAGCCATGAGGTGAGAAGGGATATGCCACACATGATAAATTCTTAATCAAAAACATCCACTGGGAGAGGCAGATAGATGTATAAAGAATGGAAAGCAGAGCAGATGAAAGAAAAGGAAGAGTGAAAAGAGGTGATTGGAGGGGAAGTACATGGGTGGAAGGATGGATGGAGGGAGTAGTGTGTGTGTGTGTGTGTGTGTGTGTGTGTGTGGGAGGCTCGTAGAGTCCACCTGTCTGCAGAGATAAACACAGGGAGGGCCCAACAGCACAGGCTGGGGTTTATGGGAGGGCCTGACTGACAGTGCTGACATTTAGAAAGAGCACAGTAAACAAGGTCTCACCGAGAATAAATAGCAGGGGGAGCAGGATGGCTCGCTCACACACACACACACACACACACACACACACACACACACACATAAGTACTGTACATATTAATGCATCACATCAATGTATGAATACATGCCTACAAGCATGTACACGCAACGTATGAGCACATGCACGCCCACACACAGAGCTGCCTGTAAACCTTGATGCAGAGATACCTTTAGAATGGTCCAATCAGATACGGTTAGACAGCAGACAACGAATATTGCAATAAGTGCTTGCTTTTAATAGAACCAGTCTATTGCACACACACACACACTAATACAGGCAGACGCCTACTGATTAATCCAGGACAGAGGGGATTGTCACTGTTGTTCCTTGGCCTTTTGTCTCTGATTAAATGGAGACGCATAAAGAGTTTAGTGCTGTGAGCTGCCTACCTCAGAGCTGAATGCACCTCTAGAACATTCTGTTCTCACATTTTACAGATAGAAGCACTGTGACGAGCGGTTTACAAGCACCTGCTCTGAAATGTAACCAAATTCAGAAACAGAATGTCTTTAATATGTGTTTTGTTCTCTAATATTCTATATCAGTAGGACATAATAACCATCAATCAGTGGTTGAAAGTATGGAGCAACAAAGTGTTGAAATGGTTAACTGTTATGACTAACAGAATAAAGGCTACAATACTGAACTTTTTGTTAACTCTAAGATAATAATAAATCAATCTGCATAATGAGTATTTACTTTTGATTCATAAGAACATGTTTCTGCTAATATCTAATAATAGTAAACTTGGGCTGCAGGACTTGGACTTGTACTTGTGATGGTGTATTTTCATAGAGTATTGCTACTTTTACTTAATAATCTGAATATTTCATGAAGAATCTATTGTTACTGTAAAAAATATCTAAAATCACATATGTTTGAAAAGCTTGGGCTCCTCTGTCCTTTCACCCTATTTTAAACTTAACATTAAAATAAGAAAAAGGAAATTAGCAAAAAATAGAAAAAGAAAAAACACACCATATACTATTTTGATAATGTTTAACTTGTGGTGATTAATATTGACTGTATGAAAATTGTCCAGACATTAAAATGATATGATTTTACAAAAATAGATTCTAAAAGCAAAAGTCTAACTACATACTTAAATAAATAAATAAATGACGACAGACCAAAAAAAATCCAGAGAAATGAGAACACGATCACATGCATAGAAGAACACACGTTATCACAAAAGCCTTTCTGGATATAAAACTCATTCTGGCAAATCCCAAAAGCAATGGTTCACCGTGTTCATGTGAAACCCAGCCGACAGAATATGTGCGGTTACAAATACTATTGCTTCTGACAAAACGCAAGCAATATTACAATTTACGTTGAGCAGAGGAACTCACGCTTTAGGATACACACCAACATGCACCTCGGTATGTGAGTAGTCGCTGTGCTAACTAGAGCAACTAGGTCACCCACATTTTCAAGGGGAAGATGTTTCCTTCAGGGCAGCATTCAGTGGGGTGAAACATTCATTGTGTTTGTTTTCAAGACATTAAGCCGACTCCACCATGCTGATTGGTACACAGTGGACTGTTGCACACGTCAACCAAATAGTGGTGTTTTTTGTTGTTGTTTTTTTTGACAGACTGACTCCCAAACAGTCTTTCCCCAAAGACACAGACAAGGAGAGTGAGAGTCACCTTGGAAGGACATTGAAAGAAATGGAAGATATTTGACTCAAGTCCTTGGAGGATATGAGCCCTTAAAGCTGCAACCCTCACTGGTGACACTAAGGAGGTCTTCTGTTCTACCTGAAACCTATTTAAATGAGAACATACAAAAGTACCAGATTGTGGCAAATAAAACTAAGCGCTGCAGTTTTGCTACTATGTCCCATATGTGTGATGAGGGCTAGTGGTATCTAAATCAGGACTTTGGGGTCAAGGGGAGAGAGTTCAGCATCCTGACAAAGCTGTTTCTCAGACTGGTGGAGGTTGCACGGAACCTTTTTCCAGAAGGCAGGAGGCTGAAGAGACAGTTGGAGGGGCGGGTAAGGTCGCCCACAATGCTTAATGCCTTGCGGGTGAGACAGGTATTATCCAAGAGGGATGGGGTGCAGCTTCCAAACCACACAGTGATACAGCTGGTCAGGATACTTTCAATGGTGCCTCGGTAAAAGTATTACATGATGGGTATTGGAGCTGGTGCTCTCTGCAGTTTGCAGAGGAAATAGAGGCGCTTTTGGGCTATTTTTCAAGTCAGGGATGACATCAACACGATTGCCGCAAGTCTATTTTGTCCTCTTAAACTGTCAGTGAAAGGTCTTGCACCAGCAGAGACTGCTTTCCCAAAAGCAAAACAAATGCAAATATTATGCGAATATGCACAGGCATTCACACACAAAAATAAAACGTGTGCATACAAAGAGAAACCAGAGGGAACGGACAATTTGCCGATGCGTTGTGACTCTCTCTCTCTCTCTCTCTCTCTCTCTCTCTCTCTCTCTCTCTCTCTCTCTCTCTCTCTCTCTCTCTCTCTCAGGTGTACAAGGAAATCAATAGTTATTGCAGATGCATTTTAAGCCTGTAAGCAAAGAACACTCCAACAATAGGCTTCATCCTGCATGAAGCACAGCGGAGTCTCCAGGCAGAAAATGGTAAATGTCAGGTGAAGGCCCATGGGAGTAGGGATTCAGTGTCTACATCATGTACTGCTGAGCACCTGCAGCATGCAGGCCTGTAGATGCGGAGATTAATTCCCCTCTGATATTTGTGTAAGGTAAGAGCAAAGCGAAAATACATTTTATAAATGTCACAAGATGGAAGCCAAGATAAAAACGTTGCTATAATTTCTTTCCTTCAGAAACTCAATCAAGAATGGTTGACTGAGCACTGCTGCTATTTCTCAGTAACAACAAATAATCACATTCAAACCTGGGAGCCAACAAAACAAGTCTCCTATTGTGCAGTCTATTCACCCAAATGACAAGAAAACATGTTTTCTAGTCTGCCTCTAGAGTAGCATCTAGTCATTCCGCAGTCACGTGTCCTAAATACTCTGCAACAGAGTCGTCAAGCAACAGCATTAGCCTCTCCATCCTCAGAGTAGAGATACTACAGTATAGATACATTATGCATACGTGCACCACCACACTTGTATACATAATGTATATGTAGCTTAATGTTTAAAAAGACAATAAGCTCTGTGTCTATCCATGACCTTATCTGTCTCTGTGGTTCAGAGCGTACAGTGATAATACTGACATTATCTTCTCATCTCCTCCTGCTAGTCCCTCTGGAAAGCTCAGAAAGTCGACCTCGGTGTCTCTAATTTCAGACACTTAATGAGATTTTTAATTGGTGACCTTTTGAGAATGGTTTCATACCACAGCTCATGAGAGCACTCGAGGGGAGCCAACACGTACTACTCAATACTAACACCAGGATCCTTCACAACAGTTTTTCAAGGGTTGGAGATTTTCATTCAGCCACAGATTGACTGATTGATCGATAGACAGATAGAAAGACTGACTGATAGATTTGGATTTTGCATTTTAAAAACATCGGCAGGAGCTACCAACATTAAGTTTTTATAGTCCTAAAGGGTTCATAGCATGTTTGTACCACCACAGGACGTATCTGGAGACAGGAGAATGGAAACACTCTGCAACATGGCCGCATCATAAACTCCCTCTGTTGCTCTTCATCAAACTTTTAGTGTTTCACTGTATGACAAGTGACTGGCAAAAAAATATCAATAAACAAAGCCCAACTGAGTTGAACAAGAAAGCAACACAGCATGTTGAAGCGTTGGTGTGGCAGACAAAAATATATTATTCGTAGGTGGCGCTTTTTGTCTCTTTGTGTACCAGCAACAGAGACGCAAAGCACCGTGGATGCGATGCATCAAAATTTGTAGCCATGGTTTCTTACCGTGGTGAGATATCACAGCCCTGCTGCATGAAGGCCCCCAGTGAGAACCAAAGGGAGTTGAAGATGCCGAACTCATTGGTCTGCTCAAGATTCTGCTGGTTGGTGTTCTGCTGCGTTGGCGTCTGGTTCTGCTGCACCCCGTTGGAGGCTGACGCTTGGGTGGGAGTCTGCGGCTCACCTCCCTCCTCGTAGTCCTCAGCGTGCCACTCATATGGGCTGAATCGACTGACAAGGAACAGGACGACACTGACGCCAATGTAGGCAAACACAATGCACATCCAGATCTCGTAAGCCAGTGGGTCAAGGAATGAAAACACGCCAGGTTTGGATTTGGTGGGTTTCTTGATCATAATGGAGATACCCAGGGACATGAAGGGCTTGGAGAAGTCGATCACTTCTTCACGGACCAGGGTGATGGTCAGAGGAGCCACAGCCACATCTGCTTTCTGAGGAAAGGTACAGGCAGGTACAGCGTCATTAGTCTGTCTCTCTGAGGAAAGCACAGGATTGTGCAAAACAGGGTTCTTATCAAAACACATGGCAAAGAATTTTAAGTAAAGCCACAATGTGTAGATTTGATTTTGCCTCGCTAGCCACATGGCTCCAGGAACGTCAATGTGAATGTCAGTCTATAAGTTTATAAAGTTTATACTTGTTTAGTCCCAACTAGCTAATGCTAGCATGCTAACATGCCAAATTAAGGTGGCGACCATGGTAAGCAATATACATGGTAAACATCAAGTTCAACTGAATTGTTTTGGCATGTATGCACAGCATGTTGAGGCTGACACTAGGCAAGGCAAGGCAAGTTTATTTATATAGCACCTTTCATACACGGATGCAATTCAAAGTGCTGCATAAGCAACATTAGTGTCACGTTAGGCTTTTAGTAGTTTATATTTTCCAGCTTTAAATGGGAAATAATCACAAACACAATACTCTGGCCACTCACCCCATACACCAGTTCTCCCACCATGCCGTTCCACATCTTGGTTTCGGGATCTCTAGCTCCATATTTACCATCTGAAACAACCTTCAGTTTGTACTGGTAGCCCACATGTTTGGCGATCTCTGCAGCCAGCTCGACAATGTAGCCCTCGTACTTATCGTTTCCCACAAGCTGCTCGTGGTTCTTCTTCTGCATCACGTAGGGAGACTCCTGTCGAATGTAAGGTAACCATGAGTAAAAACAGAAAAAGCGTACTGAAAATCATAAAACAATTTCTGAAACAATTATAAATGTCACTGATATAGAAACTTTATCAAATAGATATTCACAGATCTCAGATGCAGGTGCGTTGGAAAGTATTACTTACACAATTTAGGGATCATACTAACATTTCTGTCCTTCTGCAAAAGTGTTTTTGTGTTCAAAATTGACATGGGTATGCATCATTTCTTGACACAAGCTGTAGTAACTGTAACTTGCACATCTTTTACAGCAGGACAGTTTGTTAAGCTAATTAAGTCAGAGACGGCATTATGGGTGATAATAAAGCTTTAGCATGTAGTTCAGTTTTATATTGCTGTTCAAAACTGTGGGAAAGGATGTTTTAGATGCATTTTATGTTTTAGTGCAATTCATCACATACCTTGTGCATAGCGGAGGCTTTGGAGCCAAGCTTACTGTGCCTATTTTTTTTTCAAACTTGTTGTGAAAGGTTCGAAAGAAAGGATAATTACATGAAATTACAAGGTATTATTTTGGCTTTGTTCCTTGAAGGTATGGTGTGTAATTTAAACACAAAAGGTGCCTAAGTATGATCATTACAACAGCATTGCCACATTGAACGAAGTGTTGATAACATTAGCTGAAAAGACATTGGATCTGAGAAGAAGAAGTATCTGTGGGTGTGTGAGTGTGTGTGTGTGTGTACGTTCTCTAGGCAGCAAAACAGACATTGCTGACCTCTGCTCCAGGGCCACGCTGTTCTTCTTGTTATATCATACAGACATTAGTACAAATCACACTGATTGGGTGTCCTGTGAATTTACAGCTGACATGACACCTGTAGCCCCGATTAACTTTAAGACAAATGTATTCTATATAGAATTCCAGTCATCTCAGTCTGAATTATCCACCAGCACATGGAGGGCCTCAATTCCCACAAGTTGTTATGTGTGCCTGCTTTTGGCTAAGGCTGTGCTGAGCTGCGCAAATCCTGCCATCATATTTCATCAGGGTCTAGAGATGGGGGTGTTCCCTCTGTGTGTTACAGTTATCTGGGCTCTCATGGTCTTTATGGTAGAGGTGAAGGTAATCATTGTTACACATGGAAACCCAGGGGCCCCTGGTAGAGGAACGGCACCCCAGAGAGACAGTGGTGAGAAAAGTTTGGCGTGCAGCGCTTTCGACAGGGCATGCACTTGCACATGTTATGGCAGACAAAGACAGATACACACATGCGAGTATGCCCTCACACTCATAGATACACCCGCACTGAAAGCAGACACACGCACATAGAGACACGGCATGGCATACAGAAGGCCCTCCGGGACTCAGTCTCGTTGACCTCAAATGGTTCCATTGAGATCCGCTGTCACCCAACCATGTTAAATATAATACAGACACACACACACACACACACAGAGACACATGAACATCAGTATGTTTAATTTTGAGTAAGTGAGAAAGTACATACTTTGCTCTTGCATGCTACCATTTGTTGCTGAAAGCCTGTTAAAATAACTACTCTACTACTCTAACTACACAGCGAGAATGCCATTAACCATCAACTCCTAGCATGCTAAAACTAAATCGTAAAGCCTGGTTTTAGTGTAAAGCCACAATTATGAAGACACCGAGCTCGAGTGCTCCATTAAACATGTTCTGCTTCACTCCTCCAGATCTCCTGTTAACTCAGGCCTGGCCAGTGTGCACAGTCTGGGACAGCAGGGATTGCAGAAAATCACAGAGTGATACCTTCACGTTGGCAAAACAACACACTCTCTCAAGCAACGAATCAGAGAGCACAAAAGTTATAAGGTGTAAAAACTCCACTGCTACCCCAGAGTCAGATAACTGTTCACACCTTATCTCTTCTCTTAGGTTCCAAGACAGAGAACCAATTTATCTTCCTAGAAAAGGGGACACTGATAGAAGATTATGTCAGTGAGAGCTATTTTAGGTCTGTACTCTTGGGAGACTGCAACCTTTGGGTTTAAATTAGGATTTTCATGTTTCTTAATTAGATGCCAATAGACTGCATGTTCAGTTTTGCATAGTATACCCAATGCGTCCTTTTATCAACATCACCTGTCGTTTTCCAAATCTGTTCATTTGAATTTGTTTTAAACTTTACTGATTATATAAAAGTAGATGTTGTTACATTACAATTTGTTTAGTTTGGAATGTAAAAACGAAAAGGCAAAAGCATTTATCCATGACTTTTAGCTAACGATTTGAACTGTGTATTTAGTTTTAGTTTGTTTGCTAACTAGTTTTTACACAGTTGTAACATGAAGCGTTCAGATGTTCCAGTGGATTCAATATGTTGATATATTTTTTCAGTCAAAGTCTATTTCTAATTAGTTATACTGTACATCTTTCCAAGTATCCCTTTAATAAATCCCATTTTCAAATTCAACAGGACTTTTTGCATCAGGACTTATGAAGGCTGGCAGAATGGTAAGACAAAATGTTGCTATAGCCTTGGAAGTATCAATATGTTATTCAAACATGGTTACTCACATTGCTAGTGCTGCACACAAACCAGATAGGCTACATGTAAAAGTAGCCTAAATTACCTAGGTTTACCACGTAACATATCTCTACCTTTTTGTTATTGAGTTAAATCAGGTATAAACAAGCTGTGTCAGCTATGCAGCTCCTTTATAATTAGCTGAATTGACTGTATTAGGATTAATGCTGATGTTTATTTAGATTAAAGCACTCATGCCATTTTAACACCTATGTGTTGACACTTAAGTAATTATTTCCCCCAAGTGGGAAATACAGTTGGCATCAGAAATTGCCTATATCTTAATTACATTTAAGAGGCTGATGTGAACAGTTTTTCCCACTCGGGTGCTTGAACAGTCTTGCATAAATGCAGCGTTACCGGATGATTCTCATTGGTAATGTCACTATATATTGTTTTGTTCAGCAGTTTGTTTCCTGGCGATGCTACAAGGTCCCTGACTGAAAAAACTGCACCGATTGGAGTGTGCCAGTGCTTTTTCCCTCCTGGGGTTCTCAAACGTATTACTCAAAGGTCCACATCTGCTTTTTATTTAAGGTCAGAGGTCCGATCTCCCCCCACCCAGCGCCACTCATTGTCACAGCACTGTTTCCAGCAGTTAACGTTGCCATGACAACGACAGGGAAATAAGCCACATTTAAACCCTATTCACCTGGGGGTTCGCTGTGAATGATCTCCAGCTACATGGCATATAACGTCACTAACAATTTATTGATCACTATTATTTGAAAATAGAAAATGTTTTACTTTCACAACTACACGAGTTATGGGCTGTGTCCGGACTTTGGCAAGTCCTGTTCTACATTGTTTCTCGGCTCCATCACCTCCACAAAGCCTTTATCTGGTGAACGGTGAGTGGGAAGTGCATAGTTGAAATCCGTTACCCCATTAACCCCCAAAGTAGAGATCACCACAAAATGCTAGACCTGAAGTCCACTGCAGAACTTCTAAAATTGTTTTTTTTACACAACTCATCCATATAATGAATAGCTCCTAGTATAAAAAAATTACATGGTGACAGTGATTCCAAGAGATAAAAGAAATTCCCACTTGAAATATATAGCAGGAGAACAAAAAGAACCAGTCCTGGGCTCCAGGCATCTAGAGACATGGAGTATTTCTCTGATATTAGAATTTGTTTCAACAAGATGGATTGAGAACATCCTGTACCTGCAAATATATACTACCATCTTTATTACACTGTACAGTATATCAGGGTTGGGGTCGTTCCTTTCCTATGTTCCTTTATTTAACAAAATGTCATGATAACCTAGCTGCCTTGAGCCCGAGACAGACTGAATCTTTGCTGCCCTACTCTCAAACCGAACCTCCTTCACAGACCCCGGCAGCTCCTTTTTTGAAATGTAGGCCAGGACACTTAACACAACCTGGCCGAGTCGTGTTGAACAGCCTGATGGCGACATTCGAGCCAAATAAAGAACAGTGAAGGAGAGAGAAATTAAGGACACATTCAGACTTCACAGCCTCAGAAATTAGCGTTATCCAGTTTTATTTAGTACTGTATAACTACTACCATAGTGACGAATGCACTACTGGACATTTCCATCCTGTCTACAGTGGAAGTCTTCAAGTGAGTGAGCCAGTCTCTGCAGGACAAAAATCTGTACTTGCACTTGCCAAACAACGCGATTCTGATTCGGGGCAGGATCCAGTCAGAGAAACAGAAGTTAGCAGAACAGAGTTGGGAAGGAAGGGAGAGAGATACAATCAGAGATGTCTGCTGAATTCTTTCAGGGGGCTGAACTTTCGAGGAACTCTATCATAAAAGAAAATGAAAAACGTTACCCTGCCTTTCACTGTCTGTCTCTCCCACCCCCTCCTCCCCCAAATCCCTCAACCTCTCTATTTTAACTGACTTACCAAGATAGTGGTGACTATGTAAGTTCTGTTCTGCAGGCCGTAAGTCTCGTTGCTGCCTTTCATGAAGCTGGCAGTTGTCACATACTTTTCATCTTCATTCCAGTAGCCAACCTAAGACAAGGAGAATATGTCAAAAACCAGAGTCTGTATTTATGAGACTGCTAAAGATAACGTTTGGACTTAAGTGAAAGACAAAACTGAAAATGATTCACTTTTTCTCCCATGTGCATAAAAATAAAAGCTATTTATTAAATTTGGTTGCTACTGGAGATATTTAGGATTTCACATAAATACAACCAACTTTTATTAGATATTAAAATAGTAATTATTCATGTGATCCCTGAGAAGTTGCTCTAAAATGTCGCTCTTTCTCTTCAGGAATAGGTTACTTGCTCAGACCTTTCTTGTACTTATTAACACCGTGTAAGGAACTAAATTGAGCCACAGGGTTATTCCAATTATAATCTTGGAAGTGCAGCTTTTGAACAGGGTCCTTGTGCAGGAATAAATATCTTAAATTGGTACCTCAGGCTAGGGTTTACCTTCTTGGGTCCAGAGGGGGCCAGTTCCATGATGCTAACAGTGTAGTTGGTTCTGCGGCCTTTCTCATTGAACTGAATGTGACCAGTCAAACCATCTATGCGGACCTGTAACGGAGACACAGATTTTTGAATATGTAAATCACATATTTGACCCGGCAGATGGGTCACTAACAGCCGTGAAGCAAGTTAATCCATTTTTGTCATGTATGCGGTGGCAGCAAGCATTTGCATGTAACTCTTACATGCGATGCATGTTAGGCATAGCTTGCATGAGTTTGTATAGTATTCATTTGTGAATGCCCACAGTCCCTATGGTAGTGGATGACAGACAGCCTGTGTGTGTGTGTGTGTACAGTGCAGAGTGTTTGTCTTGGCTGTGTGATGGAGTTAATTGAGCGAATGCATCTCCAATCTCCAGTCTATCTGCAGGCAGATGGTTAGATTGACTCAGAGCAGGCATCTGCACAGCCACTCTGTAGAAAGAGTCTGGCCACTGTATTCCTGCAAAGACTTTTAAATATATATATATAATTTAAAATGTAATTAAATAAATGCCCTTGTTCCTTGATACTCGCACGGGTGTCTGTGTCTCTCCCTGAGATCAAGAAGTCTCACAGCCAGCCAGCATTTCTATTTTCAATGCCAAATATAACATTTCTAAACTCAATTGCTGATGTCATATCCCATGATGATCATGGTTGAGTGTTATTGCCTGGAGCTTTTGTTTACTAGCCATGATGTCACATTTGATACTGGAGAGCTCTCCTGCGACTTAATGTGAACTTTACACGACAGAATGAGACCTAATTTGTTCAGCCTGACCCAACTCAGGAGCTGTTATCCAATGTGCCACTCAAGACTTTGTGTGAATGTGTGTGTGTGTGCTCAGGTCTATATATGTACATGTGTGTGCATGCAGTAGCGTGTGCCTATGTATGTGCGCAGACCTGCTGCAAAGCTCTCTGGATGTCTATGCCCTGTCCCCAGGGTGCTGGTGGGTTGGCAAGACACTCTCCAGCGTTGCCCCTGCGAGAGATATCTATTCTCTGTCTCCTTAAATTCTGGAAGGCCGTGGACATGACTTTCACCCCGTCATATGTTAGAGCGCCTGTGTACTGTGAAGAGAGAGCAGACAATTCAAATAGGAGCAAACACAGTAATAAACATTCATAAAGGTCTTGGATGAGCAGAAATGGGAAAACAATCTATGAATTTCAAAAGTCTATTACACCTTATAATATATTTGAAGAATCTACCAGCTTTGCTTTTACATACAACAATATTATTTATATTACTTAAATTTTAAGATTCCTTGACCCTAAAAAATCAAGAAAATCAATCAACTCCTGAGAAAAATCATGATTTTGTTTATGTTACTTTACACGACTATGGAAACTCAGCATATCCTCTGCTGCCGTACAACTTCTTTTATTCAAAGATAGAAGAAGTGAAATTAAAGAAGTAAAGGAGGAAAGAACAGAGAGCAAAGTATCAGTACTTTGAGTCCACTTTTTGGCACTTTGGAGTCTTTGTTGTCAAACTCCATCCACTGCTGGACGACACGACTGACGCCGGGCTCAGAGTTGTTTACAAGCTGGAAGCCGGTGATGTTCGCCCCACCTTTCCTCAGGTCTGTCAGGTCAATGTCCAGGAAACCCTGAGTCAGGAAGTGGACAAGCAGAGTGGTGAACTGAGACGTACAGGTCGGAAAAGAGATGTATACGTACAGTTATGGAAATTAAATTAGGATTTCATTCACATGCACAGTGCATGATTACACTGATTGCACGGGAAGCAGAGTCCTAAGAGGAATTTACTGAAATTGAACCATACAAAGAGAACTAGGAAACAGAGACACGTTCCTTCTAAACTGTAAAAACATCACTAAAAAATAAACAACATTTTGTGTTCTTATCTATTTAATCATCTTGTGACCTCTCAAATTTATCTTGGGATCCTTTGGGGCTCCCAACACCCTGGTTGTGAACCACTGGAGGATAGAGGAGCAGGATACAAAATGAGAAAAAAACATATTTTCTGCACCTAATAATGCAGACCTTTTTTTTATGACCTTTTTGTGTATTTCTTGTGAGCAGATGAATGATTTAAATAAAACAACAGGAAAAATAACTTCTTGGTTGAATGAACAGTAGACATTGCTTCGTTTCAGGCGGTCCAAGGCAAAAAAGTTGGGAACCAGTGGCCTACTAGGAACCTAGCATTACAGGGTCATTCTGCAGAATGCACTATATTGTAGTTCATCTTTTTAACTCTACCATCAAAAGTTCAGGGTTAATTGCGTAATGCATTCGGCAAATCCTTCGGTTTCACTTAGAACATTATCCCATAGAGAAGACTTCCTCCCTGTCTTTCCTGAGGGGCATGAGTAGTGAAAAAGGAGGTAAAAAAAATAAATAAAAAAAACTCACTTCATGGTGGGAACAGTCCGAAGCTAATCTCTAATAGACAGAGTCCTCATAGTCTACTGTTAACAATGGTAGGTTCAAAACCTTACAGGCTACTGCGAACAATGCAAGGGAAGCCTCGGGCAGAATAGAATGCAGAAAGAAACCATTTACTGTAATGGTGTCTCCTACTTGTATTTTTTCCCCTGACTATTATGTGGAGAAGGCTGTTTTTCAGAGAGGGAGAAAGGCAGCGTGTAGGAGAGGCAGATTCAGTCTCTCAGCAGGCTGCCTGTCAGCGTGGGGAGAAGAAGAGGCAGACAAGTGGGAATGGGTGGAAGTAGAGACAGAGCAGAAAAGAAGATTTGTCTGTGATTTGTAAAAGCAAACTTCTGACTGATGAGAAGAAAAGGTGCCTCTCTGGATTGTCTCCTGCTCGCCAGGTGTCTGACAACACACGTTTCTACCCTTTTTCATCCTTCTCTGCTCTGACGTTATTTATTTCATGTCATTTGACGCTTCGGCACTCTCTTGGCCGGGTGTCTTTCCCTAACTTTAATTTGTTTAATTACTCTGATCATCATATCCATACAGTAAAGACAAATGAAGTTAAATGGTGGATGGCTGTTAGCTAGCATAAAGCTGAAATTGTTTCATGCCCTTCTGATTTTCGGCGAGCGTTGAGATGGCAGCAGGTACAAGATGACGTCAGGCTCAAGTTTCAGGAGACAAATGCAAGCAAAGAAGATGGGGGGCTATTCATCCCCCACCCCCCCGGCTCCTCTCACCACCATCTCCCTAATGCACCTGTGTGTCTTGCCAGGTGTCCATATTTCTCAGCTGAACAGACAGGATGGTGTCTTTTTTTCTGCTCCATGTATGAGCTAATGCAGTGCAGTGAGCTGAAGAGGTTACTATAGAAACAAGCCTTTACTATTACTGGACATGGAGGGGGGTATTTCCAACAGATATTCCAACCACATTTGAATCTTTACTAAAATTCTTCTTTCTTTTCTCTGTCGCACACCATCACACGGTTTTTCAGATGCTCACAAACACACAGCTGGAGATGTACACACAAGTAAGTAAATTAGGAAAATTCAGAAAAAGGTGCAAGGACATAGAAAAAGTATTTTTTTTTCTCAAACCTTCAAATGGGCCAATTATAAATGACTGTGACCACTTTGCGTATCAGCTGTTATTACTTTCCGAGCCTTATCATTTAAAATTAAATCTGGCAAACTGGCCAGACAAGAGAGATTGAGCCAATCTAAAACCCTAGCAGTGAGAAATCGTTCAAGCCAGCAGCTGCATATTAATGCTGTTATTACTACAGCTTCTGGTGATGTCAATTTTCTCTTCATTTGGTTGCATTTAGTGAGTCTGAACAGTGCTGTAGGGGTCTACATAACATTTTCACTGAGAAAATGGCAGCAGACAAAGACAGCTAATGGATATAAGCTTGCACACATTGGCAGCCTGACCTTTTTCTGTCACTGTGAGTCACTGCATAGATTTCTGTCTCTGACTGTCACAGGTTTCCCGGTTGTGCTTTACTGTTAGTGTCTTACTATGCTGCTGTTAGGTCTGCAGGTTTGACATATATATCGTCTAAGAGTATATGATGTACCTGAAGAGGACCTTAAAGACATAAAAACGAAGTAGTTTAACGCTAAATAATTTGGCACATGTACGTCTAATAAATTGGCAATTAAGTGATGAAAGTCTGAAATTCTGTTAAAAGACTCGTTTAATAGTTTAATCGTTTAATGAAAGTATGTAAACAAGTATGAGGAACATTTTGAAAGATAAGAATGCAGTGATATAATGATGATTCCTTACCAGGTTAGCCAGGATGTAGTGGTAGCTCTTTGCATTCTTGCCTTGTTCAACAATCTGGAGGGCAAGGACAAGAAGAGATAGAGATAAAACACCTAGGCTGGTTTGTTTGTGTGTGTGTGTGTGTGTGTGTACAACTGAGAGAGAGGTTTTGACAGTGTCTCAGCAGTATACCTGGTACAGTGTGCAGCACTTGACCTTGTGCAAGACAGACAGATAGTAGGTTCACAAGAAACCAGAGGAAAGGGAGTAAACATTTCAACAGATTACCAACTCTGCATGATAAAAGTTATCAAATTAGCTTAAAAAAAATGAGTGCTGGAGTCAGTTAGAAACAACTACGAATAAAAAACCTCCTCTCCTCTCCTCCCCAGTGATGGATGGTATTACTGTGACAGGGGGCAGACATGCAACATGTAGGGCTGACCACACACCCGCTCCCAAGAAAACAACATCTACCACACGCAAACCCACCACTGTACTGATACAATTCCTATGAAAAACAACTACAGTAATGAATTCACTGAAATAAAAATTACATAATATCATGTGTAACCACAAATAAAGGCAAATCAGGTCCAAAGGCAAAAACAACCCGAGCTGACCATTAAAACAAATTATAGCTTTTATTACTAAATAAGAAATAAAAGTGACTTAATAAAAGTAGTAAAAAATGAACGAGTAAATAAATTGATATTCAACTCTAATGGAAGTAAACTGAACGTAACTTATTGCACTTCATACCCTCAAGGTTTTTAAATGTTGTAAAAGTTGCATCAGTCATCAATTTGTGAATATAATAGTGTATACTGTAGTATATATGCTTCCCTCCTCCTCCTCCTCCTCCTCCTCCTCCTCCTCCTCTTCCTCCTCCTCCTTTTTCCTGTGTTTTCAACATTGTTCCCTGAGAGCTCTGACTTGATCTTTGATCTAACATTTAAATAACTTACAATATTCCACTTCATTCCATCGTGGTCTAACAATGAAGTCTGTTGGTCCTGAACTGTGCACAAGCCCATCTCCGACGCCTACACTCAGTCTCTCTTCTGCCTGCGCTGCAATGCTGTCATTTTCTAACTGCAGGCGTCACAGGTCAGCCGAGCACCGAGGGGTCAGAGCAGTTTGACCATCACAGTGAGAGGTGTAGTGTTGTGCCAGAGCTGGTTTATTTATAAATGAAATGGGCACACTGGACACCACCTTGACTGACATTTGAACGTAGATGTGGTGTAGGATGAGAAAAACAAAACCCCCCGTATCGCTGGTGGCACTCAAGTCAACTGTCTAGTTCGCCCATCCCTAAATAAAGAGCCTGCTGTACTGTACAACAAATGTGTGTGTCTATATGTGTCATTTCAGCATGCTGGGATGACACGTACAGTCACATACAATAAGGCCCGGTGGCCAGCGCTTATTCAAAGCCATGCACCATCCAATTAATAGCCCCAGCACATTGGATAAGAGGCTCATTCTGTCTCTGTTCAGGCACTATGCATGACCTCACACATCTTTCACTCCTCTTCCTCTCTGTGAGCATTTTCCCCTCGGAATACTCCGGGGACTGTACTCATTTGTTTGTGTGTTGTGCGTGTGTGTGTGTGTGTCTAATGACGCTGTAGGTCATGACAGAAGGTGGCATTTGTTATTAATGGTGACTCCCAGCACAAGGCGGGCCCTGGGGCCAAGCCCTGGGCAAGGAAAAAGTTGAGGGAAGGAGGAGAGACACACACCAGCGCTGACACCAATACACCCGATACCGAGGGTAAAGCACACATTACTGCCACAGAGGACCGTCAAATGGAAATGTTTTGGATGTGAGTAGTTTTTTAATTATACATGCAGATTTGAAGAGTCATTCAGAGTTCAGCCCCATGAGAACGGGTCACTTTTTGTCTCTCTTTTGGAAAACACACACTGAAACGTTTTTGAGGTAGCTCTTCCGCCACGATAAATTCTCAACAGAGACTACATCAACATTCAGCTTTTACAAGAAGTCACCCTCAGGAAACTGTCGGTGACATTATCATAAGAGAATCGGTGTACTGTATGAGATGAATGAGATGAACACAAGAGTGAGTTTAAAGGGCAAAAGAGCCAGAGGTGTTGTGTGTTGTTGTGTTGTGTGTGTGTGTGTATTTGTGTGGGTGCACAGGCATGGCAGTGTGGAGGCAGGGAGCAGATGTGGATGATTGATGGTGGCCGTCTGAATGGAGAACTTCTCAGGCTCAGCACCTGTAAACTGGTAAGAACTGATGCAATAACCTTAAATAAAGACACCAGGCCATCAATAACATTCATACAGGAGGCCATAGCCTACACATACAGATGGGGACTGTGCGTGTGTGCTTTTTTTTCTTATGACAACAATGTACTGGAACAGAATGAAAACTATACAATTCTAACAGAAAAATCATAAATCATACAAGTGACATAAACCAGCAAAACAACACAAATCTAACAAATGTGTGGATATTTCTGTAGATACAATTGTCTGTATGGATAAGCTGGTTCCTGGTGTGTGTATGTGTGAATGTCAATTATTAACCTCCCCCCCTTAGTTACTGTTGCTATGACTGTCGAGCTTTCTGTTTGTGCACACATATGCAGTTTACAAGACCTTTTTCATAGCACACGTTTGGACTTAGCATAGCAGGGAAAGCACAGGTGAAACAATTTCCGTTAACAATGGCTCAGTTCCATTACGTGTCCCGGTGAGCCACGCCAGCGAGCCAGCATGCAAAATACCAGGACCCTGAAACAAAACTCACCTGAATGGAATGTGCTCGTTATTAATGTTAATGTAATAAATAACACTGGCATAAATTGCAGCTGTAATTTTTGATTTTAGACAGAGATAGAAAAATAATTTGGGCTTCTGGCTGTAATGAGAACTGTTCCTTGCAGATTTTATCAGCTGTAGCTAGCTAGCTAATAAAGCTAATGAGTTGGCAAAAAACAATGTCTCCAGCTGACTCGTTTTAAACAACAACCCTAAAAGTGGTCTTATAAGGGCACTTGACAGCTACATGCATGATATGCTGAGGCTGTGTCCCAGGCAAAAAGACAGACCTACCATGCCTAGTTACTGTTGCTAAGCTGATTGGGCAATCTTGGTAAAGGGCTATAGCAAACAGTCAGTTGTGACGCCAAGATCCTTTTCCTTTTGAAAGTACAGTGTTGAGTAAGTGACGATCCTATCACAGAAGGACTGCCGACTCCAAATGTCAATGCTGCGTTATTCATCTCTGCTCTTTCTGCCACTCTCATGTTCATCTGACTGTAACATACAAAGCCTTGTTGTGAAGTGTGTGTTTAAAAAAAAGTAAGTATTTTAAAGTATTTTAATATATTTCTTGGAAACAGTCCGTTAAACTTAACATGCATACTAATTTGTTTTTAAAAAGCTTGATGTGTGTCCATAAGGAAAATTCACTGTAAAAATCTTACTTGTATTATTTGGAGATGGTGCATACCAAACAGGTTGGTTTTATTATATTACAAGGTTGCAGTCTGTAAGCTGAAATTGCATTATACTGTATATTGCAACATAGTTACATAACTTTCCCTTTTCAGTTTGAAAACAGAAAAAAGCTCTTTACCTTTTTCAGGATGCCAGTGAGCCTCTCAGTCTCACAATCGATGATAATCTGGCCCTCCTTTCTCTTGTCCAAATCCTGGAACACTTTCAAGAAGGAGGCCTCCGTCATGGTCTCCACATTGACCGAGGTCACCAGCCAGTTCCTCTCCGCTGCTGTGTCCAGAACCTTCTGCAGCACTGACAAGCCTAGACAGAAGAGAGGAGAAAGTTAAACTCTCAGTTGTTTGGGAAGTTCATTTCTTTGACCGAACTGGAAAAGAGAACCGTGTGGGCATTTATAGCAAAGGTTTTGCAAAGAAGTCTGGGATGAATAAAGTGATGAATGACTAGGTGTTCTATTGGCAGCATGAGACATAAATTGTGTTCAAGTTAATCTTATACTGTGTGTAGTTACATTATGAACTGAAAGATAAATTAAAACAACTTGGGAACACAACAGAAGCTGTGCGGAAAACCAAACTGCTCTTGATAAGCTTATCCATCAGACTCTCCCCTGTAGCTTCAGTGATAAAGTACGAGTGGAATGGCCCATTAAGCACACTGACACGTACAGGTGTGCTTTCCCAGCTCGTACAGTGCCGGGCTAAATAATCACCACTTTCACACTAACAAATAATCAGCCTGTGCATCATCACAGACGACACATTTACAGCCAGCTTTACATCCTCCAAGCACCAATTACAGGTGGCCCTATTCAATTTCACCTATACACTGCTGAAACACTCGTAGAGAAAGAGGCAGAGTAACCAATGAGCTAAGGGCTCATGCTAAGACAGGAAATAAAAGGCGATTAGAGAACACATTGATCTTGAGCTCTGATTTACTATCTCTCTCACTGTTGTACTCCTTTGCTGCGGTCTGTATACCAATCAGATTCGAGTTAGCAGCCACAGTTGTTCCACAGAGTAAATCAAATAATTTCACCCGCAGCAGACTGGCAGCCATTACCTAAATGAATTACAGCAATTAGAAAATGTAGTAATGTAAACTAATACACAATGTATCTGGATTTGTTTTACTTGCAAACACTGTTATAGCCACTGTGGGCCCATACGTGATGTCTTATGTGTATCCTGCATGCTTATTTGCTCATGTTCATAGAGGCATTTTATACATATTGAGCAATGTACAAAAGGCTTATCCACAACACCACCACCACCAAACAACAACAACACAGACTCTGTCAAGAGAAGAATGAGAAATGCAGTCAGAGCCTCTGATTGCATGGCCTTATTAGAATGCACACCAGCTGCTGTCCAGGCAAGTCATGCTTCCTATTTGACACCAGGTCATTAAGAAATGAAAAGGTGGATGGTTTTGCACCTCCTCATATACAGGACACGCAAATACATCAGGAACCCGTGAGGAAGTACAACTGGAAAGGTACATGTACACATTTGGCACCTTTTATGTGTCTCTTTGCATTCACTGTTGCTCATGAGTGAATGATTGTAGTCGTTGGTGTTGTCAAAATAGTAGCTGTGAAACTGATGACAGTCATGGAAACACAGGAGACAGTTAATCATTGCCGTGAATAAGGCCAGTGGGTCCTGACAACAGACAACAGTCTTTGAATAGAGTCAGGTTTCAGCACCCTGGACAGCACCATGGACCAGGAGGCTCTGTCCCACCGCAGCAGTTCACTTTTTAAACATCTTTTTATGCTCTTCCTTTATTTTAATGCATCTTACTTCTTCCTAACGACTTTATGTGTTTATTTATTTATTAATCTGGTTCTGCATCATGTACATTCTGTTCCAGCACTTGAGCACACAGCTGGGAAGCAGTTAAGATGGGCTAAAATTAGTGCTTGAATTTCATTATCACTTTGTGTTGAGAATGTTCTATACTGTAATGTATTACAGATACTGACTTACTTACTTACTTACAGTACTACTACAATGCAGTCTTACAGTACTTTCCTATAATGTATAATCTATATGGCTGGACTATCACATTTCTTATCTTTTCATATCTTCCATATTTCTACATTCCTTCCCTGCTTTCTTCCCTTTTTTTGTCTTACTATGTTTGCACTAAATATTCTTTTGCCTTTTCAAATCTAACTGTGTCATCAATCATAGCCAGGCTAACAGTGAGACTCATGGGACCAGCCAAGGTAAAAATGCTCCTCCAAAAGCATCCTTGGAAGAGAATAATATCATAATGGAATCTGGCTGTCATAAGCATCCTTCTGGCCAGAGGCGATACATGGAGACCTGGACACCAGGCAATCGAGAGTAAAGAAAATAACACTTCGGGAAAACCATTTCCTGAATATTGTTTATGATAGGTTTAATGGGCTATCAAATGTGTTTTCCCGTTCTTGGCTTCTGAAAATAAAAGCGAGAGGCACTTTTATAAGCGGATGCTGCACGGTAAGACAGCAAAACAGATGTTAGTTTAAAAAAAAAGAGGGGGGGGGGGGCATAATGGCAATGCAAATGTTACATGTGTA
>JAVQJL010099968.1:0-52031 GCA_036024295.1 Nannoperca obscura | reverse complement strand
CCCCCCCCCCCCCCCCCCCCCCCCCCCCCCCCCCCCCCCCCCCCCCCCCGCACACCCAAGTTGGTAGAAAGTAAAAGAAAAAAATGTAAAGTTGTGGCAGATCAACTCTGAGCCTCGTGAAACCCCAGGTGCTGTGTGACACCTACGGAAATACTATTACTTTGATTCTGAACATTTCCGTAACAAAATCCTGAAACCGCTGCAAATTTATAGAAATGTTCAATGTTTTCATTGGAATATGTTCTGCAAGCTAATATTCCATTTCAGCTTCACCCCTGGAGGGTATTTATCAGTGGATGGCATGTGCAGTGGGTGAGCTGGAAGGCTTGTAATGGGATTGACACAGATATGGGTTTTGAAGGCGGTACGGATGTTTTCACTCAGAAGTTGGAGACAGTTTGTGTAAATATTCAATGACTTAAAAGCTGACCTGTTTGAGGTCACAAAAAATGCACATTTATATCAGAATGTGCTCTTTGCAGGATGAAAAAGCCAATAATTCAGCCTTTGAATGTCAACAACACAATAAATCTACAATGAAACCAAAGTAAAATGTCTCTTTCACGTAGTGTCATGTCGACTTGACTTTGACTTTGCAAAAAGGAATTACACTTAAAATTATCGAACAATTAAATGATAATGAATGCAAATGAAAATAAATGAACTTCTTGACAGTGGAATTTTAAAATGGTGTCACAATAACGACATAGTTATCAGGGAGAAGCTTCAATCAAATATTTAATTTCAGACCTATACTGTCCCAGTACATCAGCCAACTGATAAATTGTCTAACGCAGGACACGAAGAGGCAGAGCTGCAGGCCAGCTCTTGTCAACAGACTGCTCAGGTCAGCACAAAATTCAACTGAGTCAAACAGCAGAAAACATGGCAACAGCATCAACTAGTTCATCAAATTGTTAAATGGATCCCAGGCCAGCTCAGTTAAAGATGAGTGAAAAGCACAAGTGTTTGGCTCAGAGAGGTAACAGAAAGTGCATTTTTTCTATCGACACTGCTTGATGGTTTTTCTGTAGCACTGGTATCAGTTCAGAATTTGGCTAACAGAAATATTTCCACCTTACAGGATCCATTTTCCCCTTTATTCTCAGACTCAGCAGGTTGTTCCCTGACTGGTTTTGCTCCTTAATGGAGGCACATCAGCCCCGCTGCCTGTTTTAAATTGACTTGTTCAGGCAGTCACGCAGGGGGGTGGCAGAAGCACTGATCAGATCTGCTTTATTTTAAAAGGCATACAGCCTTACTGGGGAGACCTGGAGTTATACACTCTCTCAATGCCAGATCAGCCCATGACTAAATGCCCCATTTGTAAAATCCAGACACGATGAGCAAAATACGGCATTCCCATATGGCTTCCTTTTTTGAACCCGGCGGAGCAGAAAATACAAGACGACTGCATAAAAAAATTTAAAATGATGCATCAAAAGAGCAGCTTGGAAATACACAGTTCCTGTGAAGAAATAAATATCATTTGCCTTTTACTGAAATGACTGATTACAGGTAACTATAGTAACTGAGCACCAAAGGACAAATAGTGCAAAGAAACTCTGCTAGGTATTGGCAAGCCAAGACAGTGTCACATAAAAACTGTGCAGCTTGTCAGAATCCCTCCAACATATGAAATTATTTACTTTTCTTCAGAGGAAATTTACATCAACTCAGGAACCATAATAAGTCCGTTCTCAGAAGCTGGAAAAGCTATCTGACAAATGGTGGGGGAATGTGGAACAAGTGTAGTCTGTCAATGCCATTCTCATTCTCAAGAGCAGAACAGGAATTTAACCATTTAATCCCTTGACAAGTATCGGCTAAACAGAAAGAAAAAGACTCGACAGATTAATGCCAAATCAGAAAAGCTCAAAGCGAGATTTGATCCCCTTTATTGATTTCCTTTTTCCTCACTTTGCTGATTCTGCGATTTGAGTTGAAACGCAGAAGAATTTCAAGGATTTAAAGCATAAAATTGCAGCTGCTGCTTGCTGATAAACGTGTTTTCCATCCTGATCCAACATGGTGACTGTCGGGCGAGGAAAGTAAAGGAGCAGGACACTGAACAGAAACTATACACCAAAATAACAACCCACTGAAAACACTGCATATGATACTGGACTGCATGTTCTGACAAAACAAGCTATCTGGTAACCTTAGACGCTCCGTGTCTGGGACAAACATTACTTGTGATATTTGAGGAAACTTCCCGATCTCCTAAAATAGCTTAATTTAGTGACGAGGGGGATCAGTTCCAAACTATGTCATCATCACAGAGACATGCAGCAAAGCTGTAAGCTCCTCACTCAGGCCTTGAGACATTCATTTATTGCTTATCATGACCAAAATCCTGCATATAAACTACAGACTCCAAACAACTGGAGATGTGAACTTAATTTAACATTCATTCCGTCTTTAATACTATTTGTGCAGTCTCCTGCTCGCAGAGAACACTCCATTTTGTCATAACCTTTCCATTATTTAGGTTCAGTGCTTACCGCCATGTTTTATTCATCTATTTGGTGATACACAGCCTTTATGCAGAGACCACAGGGGCTGGAAATGTGCAACGTGAACTTACAAAGAAAACCTCAGAATGTGCCTCAGTATGGACCTAAACTTAACTAATTCAAATATTTTGCCAAAGAAAAGAAAAATCTCTTCGCAGCGCATGAAATGAATGAAGGGACACTCCATTTCTAGAATTGTAGAAGACATTTTAAAAAAAGAAACCACACTTTACAGTTACGTTTCACGCAGTGTTCGGGGAAGGATTTGCTAAAGAGCTGACAGCAAAACCACAATGAGCTAAATGCTCTAATAGATGAAGTTTGAGTGGCCAAGTGCCTCCATTAGTTCCTATGGCTAAAGCGAAGCTTAATCTCCTGTCAGCTCCCCTCAAGCTGATCTCCCAGGACTCGGTCTCTCTCTCCCATCCATCACCTCAGCAGGGACCAAAGGGAGACTCCCCAAAGGAATGAGGGTCAGAGCAATTTTCATTCACACTCAAACCATCAATGCCAACAACCCCATCGTGACTCTCTCCATTTCACGTTATCACAGCTGTCATCCAATGGAAATGCAAAATGTCACCGATCAGCAATTAGTCTTATTCAAAAGACAGAAAAAATGAACAAAGTCAAAATATTAATTACAGTGTTCCAAAGGGGCAGCCGTATTCGTTCCATGGCGCATCTGAGAAAACATCGTCCTGCCTTTTTCAGAGCTCAACATCAAACATCTAGTTCAACACTGATCATGCCCGCAAATGTCCTCAGAACCCCTGGCTGTTCAATCAATCAATCAATTAATCAATCAATCCAACCGAAGAACGTGACATTTCATACACAAATGTAGACTTAAATGTGCTACGAATGAGTCTGAAAACAAACAGTCTCTGCAGCAGCACAGCGTGCGGCCGTTTGTCAAGAGTCAAAATGCACTGTTGTGCGTCAGGCTTCGGTGACAAGAGCTTGTGCATAGAAATCAGGCAGTTAGCTGCGCAATTAACCCTAAAGAGTCGAAACAATAAAGCTGTCTGTCAAGACGAAACAGAAGACGTCGTCCGTGGTTCACTTCTCTCGTAGGGCATCACGTGAGAATCAAACAACAAATAAAGTCAGTTAAAGGGCAGTGACACACAAACTAATGCAGCTTTGTTGTGATATTAGTAGAGAAGTGTACTCGCATACATTCTAGAGAAACTCACATGAAAGACTGCACGAAATGACTGACAGAGCTGAACATCAGGGGTCTACAGCCGAAGGATTTTAGCTTGCACGCTGCCAAGTTATTACAAAGATTATAATTCGCAGCTACACAATTTCCCTTCCTGAATAATAGTGCATTCAAAGTTGATGCTCGTCCACCATTCAGCTTTCATTTCCCAAATGTTTAATCCAACTAAGATGAGGCATTAGAGCTGGAAAATCTCCTTATCCCACCGTTGAGAGTGATATCTATATGGGCTCGTTCAGCAACAGGACCCAAGGATGGAGCCAAGCCATAAACAACCACCTGGTTGCTGATTCAATTCACACGCAATTAAATATCAGTCTGGAATACTGGAGAGACTGAGTGCTAATATAAGAAAGCAGGAACAGAGCTGCTGTTATTATTCACAGATCCATTATTCTCAATGTTCTTTTTTGATAATCTATTTGGCGAGCAGCTCTGAATGTTTTCTCTTTATGATTTTGGCACTCTTGTGTTTTCTACAAATGGTTATTACGATGACAAGCACAAATGGCTTTCCCTAATGGCTAACTGCAACAGGGTTTGCTGCTGCTTGCATTTGTTAAGGCCATTCCCCCATTGTTTGTTGTCAGGGTTAGGGGTAATGAGGAAAGAGTCTGGAACATGTTGTATATCAATTAGGCCATCAAAGGCATTGGGCATTTATGGCAACACCCTTTAACCTCAGGGTGAAAGGCCAAATTCTTGATTTTGCATGTCAAAGGGAAATTGGCCCAAACAACTGCTAAAATAAAAATAAAAAAGCCCTTCCCTTCATGAAGATGTCTGAAAGCATGAATTATGCAGTCACTTTGGTTTTAAATAAACTGCAGCAGTGGAAAAAAAAAAAGAAAAAAAGAGCAAAGTGTATTCATACGGTGTCTAATTAGACTTAGAAAACAACCCCTGCTTTACTCAAATGAGACATTTCCAGGACGTTTTAAGTGCAATTTTTGAGACATTTTCCACTCACTTGATTGAACAGCTTCAAAAGATTTCCACCAGGGGAACCTCAAGGGAACCAGTTAATCCTGATCTTCTCCACAAGCAAAGGGATCATCTCAATGTAAATCAGACGGGGCTTTTGATCAAAGTATTCAATCAGTCTTAAACGCATGAGGCCATAAGGAGCCGCGCTGCGAACAAGGCCAACATCCTAGTTGTTCCTGAGCTCGATGTGACAAACTATTCGCCAAGAAGAGACTTATTCGACTTGGAGGGATCGCCAAAACATCACATTAAGTAAACATGAACATGCTGCAGTCTGTCAGACAAAATGAGGACATCAGTGCCATTCAAAACATGAGCTGACATTTCTTGACCACACTTGACCCTCTTCCATTCCTTTCTTAAAATAGGGGCGCCAGACAGAATTTACTTGTCCAAGATGTAAACACACGAGCAAACGTTCATCTAAGCCTTAAAGCCCTCTGCATAATGGATCTCTCACACGTACACAAGGGTGTATATGCATGGGGTTTTGTTGTTGGCTTGTTTTGTTTTCCAATTAGACGATTGTCAATAGAAGCAGGATAATGATGCTCCTTCCACTAAAAGTTAAATACACTTACTAAGAATATGTTTAAATAATCGGGCCCTATTTGGGAAGCTTTAATGTCAGGATGATCAATGTCAAATTATCACTTCATTTATCAACCACCAGTGCTTCCCTCAACACTTCATCCTCCGCCCACCACACACACACACACACACACACACACACACACACACACACAGGCTCTCTCTCGCCTACATTCTATTCTAAGTATTCAGGACAATTTCTCAAAGTACGATATGGAACCAAAGACAAATGTCACCAAATCTCGAGTCACTGTATTTGAGAAAATATCAGGTTGGAGATGAAAACAGCAACGCCCCGCGGCTTTCAGTCACATTTGGACATAACAGGACCCTTAGATTTGAATGATGTGCGATATTCCACTGACAGACAGGAGCTGGGGACAGCAGGCCACAGGTTCCAGTCATCATTCAGGAGCACTCCTCCGAGTTGCCATTAAAATGAGAGATTGGAAAACTTCGAGACTGCTGGCCTGCACGGCTCGCACACATCGCCATCTGCCTGCTGCCCGGGTAAACTCACGGCTGTGAGGCCAGATAAGTATTCTGCAGCCGTTTTGATTCGAAGACTGAGAATAACTTTACAATTTCCTCTCACTCATTTGCGCATCAAAACAGAAACCAGACAATGCACTCGACCCACCCGTGCATGCATTAATCAAGTCTGTGTTACTGCAAAAACATCACACGCGCGCGCGCACACACACACACGCGCGCACTATGGAGCAGGGAGGTGATGATAAAATAAGCCATAAAGCATTTGTCACAGATGAGTCTCTTTCTGCGGCTTACCTTGGACGTGCAGCGCTAACAGGAGTATCCACATCCCCACACACATCGCCATGGCTCCTCAACTATCCGGATCGTGTCTGATAACCTGAGAGTGAATGAATATGGCTCAGGGCTCACTCGAGACGACAAAGACCAAGCATGTAACTTCTGCAAATCCCACTTCGGCCCGAACTAGTCTTCCTCCCTCGCTGAGCAGCAGGACACTTTAGCTAAACTGGAGAATCGGTGGTGCGTCTCTCCGCAGCAAAGCATCAATTTCACGTCTGCGGCGCTTCCCTGGCTCGCGGAGAGTTTGCACGAAGTAGAACCTGGCCGGGTCCCCAAAATGAGATCCAAGCGGCTGCAGATTCGCCCTTTAGGTGATGAAGTCTTTTAGGAAACAGCAGGCGAGGAGAGAAGGAGAGTTGGGTTCTTATCAAAGCGGCTCTTCTAGTTTAACCATGTAGCCTTTGTTGCTCCATCCACCGCAGCGGGCTGCAGGACTCTCTCTCCACCCTTTTCCAGGATTGTGGATCAGAGGTAAAGTGGGCGGGAGGTCCTCGATCGATGCTGCGAAAGGGGAAGTTTCCAACACTTGGAGAGTTCCTCCGGGGAAATGTCGCCTTTTTCTTCCGTCTGCAAAATTGTCAGTGCGCCTAACAGATAATCTGCTGCGGGCACCGTCCCTGTTTCAGTTCCTTAAGTTCCCGGTTGTGCCTGTCTGCAGCCACGGCCAGCCGGAGAGATCAGCACGCCAGGCCGGTGAAGTTGTTGTAACTCTGGAAATGGTGGGATGCGCCCCCCTTTCCTCGGTGTTTTTTTTTTTTGGATGAAATACAGTGTATCTTTATCCCGCTTTGCGCACCGCCCCGCTGATCCGCCACCACAGTGTGCTGCTGACTATCGCTGACGCTTTGGGAGAGATCGGGATCGGGTGACGTTGTTCAAGGGAGGAGCCTGGATTGTCCTGCAAAATGCAAAAGAATCTACTGGAAAAAAACCCTCCACAGCAGCGGCTGGTCGCCCCCCGAGCGAGGAGCTGACCGCCGAACTTTTCTTGCACGTCAAAGGTCTTTAAAAGGAATCGTTTGGAGCAGAAGGTGTTCAAATAAAAATCAAAAGCATTTTAGGAGGATGGATCCGAAGAGACAGCGTGAGGAAGTGACAAGAGCACAGGAACAGCGTGTAGGCCTACAGTCATGCTGAAGTGAAACAATGCAATGTGAAACACCACTCACATGTTGAAATCCCTCAGGAGACGTTAGAGACTGAAGGGAAGTGAGAATCACCACAGAAGCTGACTCTGTGGGGCCTTACACAAATGGTTATATTGAAAGCATAGCCTCCCTCGTGTACATTTCTATTTTATTTGGTCAGTTTTCCTCATTTTTTACCCCATGTCCACAACTAAAAGAGCAGAATGACATGAGAACCACCTCTCAGGCAGGCGGAGTGCTGGCAGTGAAACTCAACAACAACACAGCAGAATATATTGATATATTGATTCTTACACCACTAACCCCAAATTACTTAAATAAGTGAGACAGTATAGTGTTATTCATTTGCAGGGCGCCATCAGGGATCCCCTCAATGAGGCCTGCAAGCATCACCCCAGACCTCGTGAACCACAAGTGTAACAGATAAATCAGGGTGGGGCAGTGAACGACAAAATATGATCCAAATAGTCAATCTTAGGCTGCGTATTCTCATAGTGAGGTAACGTTTTGTACATTAAAAATAGGGGGAGGGCCACTGGAGGAAGACTTTTCTTATGATGATATTAGATGAATAAAATTACTTATGGAAGTAACTGAAGCATTTTCCTTTCATCTCCAACTATGAATGTGTGCATGTGGATGGAGGGCAGAGGGGTCTATTTTACATCTGTGAGAGCTGACTAACAGTACGTCCCCTTTTCCTTCCTTCCTTCCTTCCTTCCTTCCTTCCTTCCTTCCTCCTCAACCATTTCATCCTTTTCTCCAGAAGCAAGCAAACAGGATCAGGCCTCTGAAGGTGTTGCCGCCTGCAAATGAATAGGAGGATGAATGTGATAACACTTCCCTCTTGTGGACAGTAGTTCTGCAGATAATTGCATAGATCAGGACCAACATGCTTAATATTGCACAGCAGATTGTGTTGTTCTGAGATTGCAGGTTTGCAAGTGGACAAAATCCTGTCCTTGGTCATGATTTACTATCATCACCACAGCATTATCTGACAAACAGCAAGAGAAATAACCGAGCATCACTAAACAGCAATTGGTTATTAGGGTCAGTGTAGTGTTTGGGGCACGGCAACATTAATCATACTTTGTAAAGTGGAAAACCAGATCCAACATGTACTGTCCTTTAAATGAAGGGTGTGCAGCTAATAAACATGCCTACAACCCTGTTGAACACACTTTTTTAAAAGCTGTGGTGCATTCGTAGGCTACTGGAAACATACAGATAAACTCAGGGCAGGGGGAGTGTGGCAGCTGTGGCTCAGGAGGTACAGTAGGTTGTGAGTTAATCCCAGGGTTACCAGTTCAATCCCTTCCTCTGGCTTCCGGGCAAGACGCTAATGGAGGCCAACACCTTGCATGACAGCTCCGTTTCCATTGGTGTGTGAGACCATGCTGTAAAACTGTAAAAAGGTATAGAAGTGAAGTCAAAAGGAAACTGCTTGAAATAATGTGCATTTTTCCCAAAGTAACGGTTTTAGCCAATTGAATCATGTCAATGAATGTAGTTTGGAGCTGGTGAGCTATTGGCTGTTTATTGGGTATCACGCAAGATAGCAAGAGTTTTTCCAGAGCTATGAAAAAATGTCAATTTTACAATACATTTTCCCATTTGGAAGATAACCAGTTAACGTCATAAACCTTGAAAGGTCAGTGCAGCCGCAGCCCAGCGGTATTGAAAGATGGATAGTAGTCCAATTTGGACATCAGGAGGGGAACATAAAATCCTCTCCTTCAAGAACAACTTCCTTAAATGTGCCCTTGAGCAAATAAGTATTAATTGGTCCATTGGTCAACAGTGGTTTCACTCACAGTGAGTGTGTCAAGTCCTTTGAGTTGGAATCTCGGCATCCTGACAAAAAGCTCCCATGCTCGGACAAACTTTCCATGACAGATAATAGCTAAAAAAACGATGGGTTTGCCTCTTGCCTTTGGTGCATTAACTCCATTGCCCCCTTCATCGAGCGGCCGAGGTTGTGATTGATTTACAGGCGAGCTGATGAAATTTGATACACTTCTGTAGTGCTTGTGCCAGAGCTCAAGGCGAGGCCCGAGCCACTGTGGAGATTTAGGAACTGTTCTGCATAATGAATATTTGGAGATGCATAGGAAAAAGTAGCGATGGCTAAATTATAGGGTAGGCCCATTAACTATGACAACTGATGAAGTGTTTCTGATAATACATTAATGTCATTATGTCAAATAAACGGTAATGATGAATCTCACAGCAGACAGAAAGCAATTGATAGTTTGCAGGTGACAGGATTACTAATGTATTTATTTACAAAATGTAGAGACAGTGATACACTATCAGCTACTTTCTTTCAAGCAGTACAGATTATTAGAATATTAGTTTCCACAACAAATACAGAAGAATGTCGAATCACAATCACAAACATTGTATTACATAGACAAATGATCACATTTATCATGTCATCTTTTCTTGGAAATTAAAGATCCAATTTGGTGACTTTGTGATTATTATTTTATAATAGTGTTGTTCTTATTTTGACAATCTCAATGCTGCTTTAAGGTTTCAATTTCAACAATGTAGGGTAAGAAATTACATTACATCCCCATAAAACTCAGTAGGCACATTTCTTAAACTAAAGCCATGTAGAAAAACATCACAATTCACTTACGTTTTGTCACATATCGATAACTGTGAGTCTAATCTGCTTCAGTCCCACATTCTGTCATCACCTCGGCCAGTGATGCAAACACTGATTTATAAAACACGACATCTGTTGTGTTTGTGACCTAATGTAAGCTGTCACAAACTTGCAATTGTGAGCACAGAAATGATGGCAGATCTCTGGCAAAGTACTGATGAGCGAAAGAGAATCCAGGTTTTCAGCAGTCCAGAATAGCATGAAATCTGCATTGGGCCTGACCCAAGTCTGTTCCCTGGAGAGCAGACAACTCTTTTGATTCAAAACTGTTAGTTTCCCTGGCCTGACAAACGTGATAGAGAAATCTCTGTCTTATAGAAACAGTACCCAGCTGTCTGTATTTGTTTTGAACAACAACGCTAAATTATATTCAATGTTTATTTAGCATTTAGCATGTAAAATCTTACAAAATATGATCCTCAAGACTTCATCCTGAATGTAACATATTAACATCTGGAAACCGCTAACACTGCTGACAGGCTGCTGTTAACTGATTGCTGTGCAATTTATTGTTGCAAACAAATTACTGACCATTTAAAAGTAATGACTTGATACAGTGGGTAGTAATTGTTTCACCCAACAGACTTAGGTTGGTAATGTCTTCAATCCTACATTCTCCATAAAGGTGGCTAGAAGCAAACACTTGAATTACTAAATGAAGTGTTGTTCCATCTCCGAGCAGTTGATAGACAGGGACACAGATGATAATAGATACTTTGTAGACATAAGTACTGTAACATGATTAACATTAGAATAGACAGCAGCTCCCAACCAAACTGGACCACAGTGGTAACCACCTGAGTGATTTTGCCGTATTTGTAGCCAATGAAGTTAAAATGCCAAATAAATACCTTGTTCACAAAGACACAAACACAGCATGGAAGAGAAAAGCCAAAACTGCACAATATGAGGCAGCTAATCTCCTTCAGAGTGAACGGAAAGGTCTTATCAACCTTTTACAGTGTTTTTTTTTGACAGTGTATTATCTTTTTACTTCAAATAGCAATCAAAGGTCCAAAAATTGGCTCTCTGGCATTAGCAGCATGTGCTCCACAATCACTGGAAGAAGAAAATACAATGGTCTTAGAGAGTTTAACTCTCAAGAGAAGCCCAGAAATCATTAGATGACAAGTCATTCATGCTCCTCTCACCCCTGTTACCTCAGTGTTGGACACAGTGAAGGGAAAATACCTCTGTGGCCAAAGAAGAACATTTAAATAAGTTGGTTAAATATAAGTTTAAATACGTTTTAAATATACATATATGCACTTGACACCTGACCTCTGTGCAAGTACTGCACTTAGATAGGACAAATATGCAGGTGGAATATCTGGGATCTGTTATCTGTCATGTGAAATGTTCAATATATTCTACGTGTTTAGTTTTGCTTGCATATTTAATGGGTTCCCTTGAACTGTTCTATACATGATCAATAATGTTGTAGTAATTTGAAAATAATTGAAGCAACTTTAACCTTTTACAGGCTTCCATGTGTTTGCCAGCAGCTCCATTTTGGTGCCTGATTTGAGACAAAGGATGTTAACATTTAAGAGTGAAGCTGACACTATTTAACACCATTTCAAGGCATCTGTGGTCTCCCACATTCACTTTTGACATCTTAGTATAATATAAGCATTATATACTGCCTTCAACATGGTAGAAATTCAGACATACTGGACTAAAGACAGCAACATCGACCAAATGTACTCTATTAGCCTGTAGTTTTCAAATAACCAGTACAAACATTAGCTTAAACTGATCATTTCACTGTATTTAGGTATTTAACAAAAGTGATTACTTGTAGCATGTCCTAGTTATTGATATTGAATTATGTGGGTGAAGCTGAGATGTGCACTGATATGTTTTATAGAGACAAGGGTGTAAGGATCCATATAGGTGCTTAGTAATGGGAAAAAAACAAACCTTTATGATCCTAAATCCTTTTTCATAAGAATGGAAACTAATGGAAAATATCTCCTAATCATAACAAAAGACCTTGTTACTGCGAGAAAACCTGGTGATTTTTCTTTGTCAAGCCAAATGCAAAGGGCTGTTGTGTTGTTTTTTTTAAATCCAAGCTACCGATGACGTACTGTAGCCGACAGCATTTCACACTGCGAGTCCTGAGCAGGTATTCAGTATTTTATTTATGAATCCTGACGTGTTTCAGTTATAAGACAAGGGAAGATTGTGTATGTGTGTAGCCTGTGTGTGTGTGTGTGTGTGTGTGTCCCTGAATGTGATTTTGAGAAACTCTGGATAATTCTATCATTCAGGGAATGTTTGTGAAAATGCCACTTTCCAACTTAAAGAGGAAATCAATCTCTAATAAAGTCACATTGTGTTACTCACCTACTACAGTAGACAAGTAAACTAGATAGTTGGAAAATGAGGGAATAACAACTCAGTATACTGCCTTGGCACACGGTTATATCTACGGGGGTACAATTGACCTCTGTCTGTTAGCTAGCTGCCACTAATGAGTGAGCATTAGCCTTAGCTTATGTGCTAGTAAACAAAGAGCTATTGTGGCAGCAAGCTGAGTTGACATTCATTGTTGATGTTTTTCATTGGCTCAACAACATACTTTTACATACACACAAAGAAGTAGGAATTAACATGTACATTTTTTTAAATTTACTTTCTGAATTTAGGATTTCATCTTTTGTAACTAAAACTTAATTATTACTAACTTTAAAATGTGAATTCAGCTGAAGCACTTAGTCACCAGAATATGCCCTGTGCATTTCTCAGATTCACTCCCCAGCATTCTCAGTTGTTTACATTTCCCCATATTCAAGGTTATACTAATCCGTTCACCCTTGATTTTTATGGATCGCAGCTCTAGTAAACTGTGCAGGAGTGTTGTGATTGCATTATCTTTGCAAACTCTGGATCCAACAGCTACATCTCAGCACGCAGGCACTTTTGCAGTGGCAGCAGGATAAAATCTCTGCTCTGAGGATAATGAGATGGATCACATGCATGGCAGCACTTGCTAAGTTACATGGTTTTAACTATCTATCAACGGGCTCATTTTCAAGCCTATTCAACCTTCTATTCCTAGCTAGGCTGTCTCCACTTTGACTGGCTGCCTTGTTAAAATGTGAATGTTTCTGCTCTCATACAGAAGTGACCAGACTTTCCCCCACTTGAAAAATAAATTATTAAATATTCTGAGGGTGCTATCAGCCATCCCTAAATCACTCAGTTTCATAATCACAGTACCTTACTGATGGCAATAAGCCATAAATGTATTTCACTCATCAGTGCTAAAAATAGACAAGGTTTAGCATTACTGCTCCTTCTAATGCAGTGGAAGGCAGGTTACTGTCACTGATGGCAATGTGTGGCAGCCGGGGTTGATTTGCTTTCAATCCAATCAGTTCAAATTGTAAATAGAAACTGCCTCATTTGCTAATGGTCGAACATTCATTTTGATATCTCCTGGTTTTGTTGCGACAACCTTTTCATGCCAAAAGCTTTTCAGTTTTTTGAATTTTGAATAATATCCACTTTGCTGAATTGATTGCTGAATGGAGAACGAATTGAAATACAGCTTTTGTGCCAGCATTCAAAGCTACAGTTTAGCGCATGTGCTTCACAAATTTGCAGAAAATGTTCCAGGCCTGTCCTGTGTGATAAAAAGCCAAATATAATTGACATCCTTACTGGTCTTATACAACAAGGATTTACCACGAAAGAAAACAACCCCAGTGGTGCTGCAAGTCCTGGTAGAAAATAAAGACTCTCCATTACCTTGAGCTTCAGGACACCGCAGGAATATTTAAGTACAATTTCAAATCAGCTACGCCCACAATCCACACATCTTGAATCATCAGTATCTAGAGAGAATAGAGCCAATGCAAATATCTACAAGGTCAAAAAAAAAAAAAAACATCCATAATGCTGTCGATATAGAGACTACCTCAGCAATTTTACTAAGTAATAATGGATGAAGAAAAAAAAAATCTCCTTCTGTCACATTCTGAGGACACCCAAAGGTGACACAGCTGCTCTGCCATGATGTTACTATCATAGTGGCAGAGCCTCAATCCTCCAGTTGGGGTGCTTGATGATTCAGCAATAAGTTAACCAAATGACTTGTTTATGTAATTATATTGTCATCCGCTGTGTCACCTACAATATGATCAACCAACCCCGTGTTGAGTGAATGTTTCCAGAACACTGCACCCCCCAATCTGCTGCCTGTAAACAACAAATACCAGTTATTGAAATAAGAGGATTTGTTTACTGTTGTATTTATGACAGATTGCTATTTCTGGGCTTTTGACTGCCAGTAATCACGCACACATACATGCAAACAGACTTGACAAATCAACAAACAAACAGAAACTGGGTGAAAAAGAAATGGATTTATAGGAGATGTTGTTTTTCTTGGACTATGTTAATGAATGCAAAGTAAATGTACAAAACCGATTGGACATTTTGAAATTCTGACTGTATCGCACTCAGGCTATTCCAGACTGAGATCGCCTGAGGCGGGTGATTTCATTTCTTTATTTCAAAGGAATACATCATTAAAAGTGTTTGCTGAGAGACACATGCATTCTGTTGGTGCCTATTAACTTATATTTATGTTTCTTGATTTATTTGCCAGCAACTTATTAGCATAAATGTATTAGGGAGGAGTGACACAAAAGGCCACTCTTGGTTTCACATTGATGCAAAAAAAACAACAAACAAAACAACTTAAAAATAGGAGCATAGTATGAAAATAAACTTTTAAGTCAGTCGCCATAATGCTCCAAAAGTTAGTTGGGCCAAACGTGATGTTTGTGGTCAAAACTAAGAGCAAATAAGCTCTTTGATCAGGCGACAGTCAGGTGTTTCCCATCATGCCCTGGGTCTTGCAGTCGGTGGAAAGCAACTGCAACGCCTGGCTCTAAAAACTGCGGCCTCCTGGATCTCGTGAGGTTATCGTTGCCCATGTGTGCATCATGTCGAAGCAAGTCGGGATCAAGTTGGACAGAAATCTAACCGGCATGCATTGTGTGGCGATTGCCAGTGATCGATTCTGCGCAGGCCTGGCTCATCTCCAACAACCCTTTTGTTACACGTTACACGTTTACTATGGTTGGGCTTTGATGTCTCTATTCAGACTAGCAGCTCACTACCTTTCTGGCTGACAATGCCAGTAAAGTTCAAAAATGCCCCACGTCCCATGCTACTTTGGCATGTAATTTCAGTACTCAAGCAACAAAACAAATTATTAGTCAGTGAAGAACAACGAGCTAACTATTGTAGCTATTTACACACACACACACACACACACACACACACAGACAATCGTACTAGTGGGACAGAAGATGGATTCCATCTTTGCTGTAGTTCAAACATCTATTTTGTTTTATTCTTACCAACAACATGGAATTCAGCCTTCAATTGCATTCAGTTTTATACCCAGTAAAACTGCAAGTGCTATAATTGGATTGGAAATGTTCACTCTTTGTGACAATAAATGTCACTGAATATAATCATATTATACTCCTAAAACCACAAGTGTATAATCAATATACTTACAACAACTAGGGTTTGCAGGAGAGTAGATGTGTTGCTCTTCTGACAGATGATTATTTTCAGATAGCCTGCTTTACATTCTTTCTTTCTCACTTCTTTAATGCTACTGTAAGTGGACTTTTGGCCTAACCACCATTTCTCTGAGTACTTTTTAGTATATCATAGTTTTCCGTCTTTATTTTTGACTATGTACCACTCCATACTCCTTTGTACACCTTTATATTTTATTTGCACCTGCCTATAGGGCCAAAGACTGAGCAGCATCGAAGGAGGTTTGGACAATCTCTGCACAAAAATTCATACATTCATACGTTATTAACTGTACTGTGCAGGAATAACATACTAATGGTTTCTATCTGGTAGTTAAGAACCACATCTGGTACCTACATGTTTTGTGCATGACATTTAGAAACATACGGGATTCTGACCTTCCATATAGATCACCATCTGGTTTGTTTCTCTGTATTTATATATTTAGACATTTTCATTATTTCTTTGTGTGTGAACAGATGTGATCGTAAAGATCACAATGCAGTTTTTATGAGGTAACATCATGGTGTCCACATAAAAGGACATGTGTGTCATACATCTCTTATAACTGCATGATAGATCAAAACAAAGTCTACTCTCCTTTGATTTGTGTCATTTTACAACACTAAGATAATACAAGTAGGAAAGGATAGGTGTATTCCTTTAACCAATCAGTGTAGAATATAAGGGAAAGACATGATCTGACTTGTTAGAGGAGACTGTCTGCTGATTCATACACATAATAAGGAAGACAGACAATGTCTGCACTCCATAAATACACTTTAATGCTTTTAACAGCATGGCAGCAGACAGAAAGTAATTTCCCCGCTTGTGTTCTTGCAAATTTCAATGTAATATTCTGCAGTGCCATCAATATTAACAATTATAAAAGCCATCAGATGTGCATCCAAATTAAATCAATATCGCTTACGTTTAGCTTTCAGGAAATGCACTGCAGGCAGGAAATATATTTTATTCTGTCATTTGAGTGGGATTATTATCTGAAGCAGTCACAAGAACTCAGCACATGAAAAAGTTCTGGCAATACTAGTGCCAAAAGTTTTAAGCTTAAAAACCCATACCTGTAAAAATGGGCCAATGTCGGACAAATGTCTTTTGTGGAAATACATAATTTCAGACCTTTTATTTGTTTAAAACGTAACCACTCACTTATATATTGGAACATGTTTAAAATATACCAGGCTGTGATTGCAGTAATATCATTTCAAGTGTTAATCTTAAGAAACGTTAGGCTGTTTAGCTTTTTGAGAGAAGGTAAACCCAATGGGCAATTGATCAATTCAAGTAAATATATTTGGTGTGGCAGATGATCCTCATAGATTCATAGATTATGCATCTGCATGTGTAACATACAATACAATACAAGTTACAGTACTGTCTAAAAAATACACGTTACATTGAGGAGCACAGTCTGTGGAGTTAAACTGCTGAGCTAGATGGAAAAAGAAGACCCAAGTGCTGCAAGGAAAGGATTATATCTGGAGATCTTTAATTTCAGTCTTGGGCTTCAAAGGCCTGCAGAGAGAAAATGAGAGAGTTGGTGAGTGACCAGTGGGCTATCAGCAAATGGGTGGGCAGTGACACAGGGCTCATCACAGGGACCATATTGGAGGTGCACACAAGGCAAAATGACTCTGTCTGTCTGAATAAATTCTAGCTTTGGGCAACAGCCAGTTCAATCACATATTTTACTATGGCTGAAACGTCAGAAAAATGAGTCATGGAACATAAAAGATTATCATTTCTCATCTGTGGTATAACCTCAGAGAAACTGAAAGATGTGACACATTTAGGTGTAAGATTCTTTTTTTATTGTTTGACAGAAAAATGGAAAGCTGTTTGTGTCTGGCATACTCCAGAGCATCTTGTTTATTTTTGTATTATCACAGTGGGGGCAAGGAATCAGCTCAAGATCAATCCTCTTTAAAGCTTATGTGAGAGAAACATCTGGTTTTCAATTAGATATTTAACAAGCCCGACAACAGGGGGTTACCTCAAAGTAGCAGTAGTGTCACTGGGCCTGCAATAATGATGTGGCTAATGTGCCTATTGAACGGCACGTGGATCGAGAGCTCAGCCTGCTGCAGTATCTTAAGATAGCTCTGCACAGTCTGCTTCTTCTGATAAGGTGCAATCTGATTTAAAGAGATCAGGCATGTCGCAGGAATATAAATCGTCTAACAGAAAATAAAACCCAGTCAACAGCCACAGATTAATAAATCAACACCCTCAATCAGAAAAATGTGATCTTGCCATGTTGGTCTCGTGTTCCTGTTTGAAAACCCCAACAGTCCACCGGCCTATCTTTGATGCTTTTTTGCCTGCATGAGTTTGAATAATACCCTCTGAGCATGCCAGGAGGTTATCCGCTTTCACCTCCTGGTAACAACGTGTCTTATGAAGTTGTTGTGAAAAAGTGTTTTTTTCAGCCGAGGTAGCAACATTTGAGAATAGGAAGATAGCTGAAATAAATAAAAAAGAGGATCTGCCAGAGCTGATAAGACTTCGGGATGGTGAAATTGATTACAGCCTGTTTTCCTCAGCATGCGGATTTTGCTGATCTAACTAAAGTCTACCAAACAATACAGTAGAAAGGAATGGATACATCCTGTATCTGTGATAGTCAAATAGCTTAGTTCAAGGGCCACTTTTGGGATGTGATGGGAGCTAAGGGCCAGTTGCCAAAACTCAGTTATCATTCAAGCCTTTCAACATTCGCTCTAAATATTTATCTTGGCAGTAAAAAATGATCAAATGTAACTCAAGTTCTATGATCCCCAGAGGAGACCATTGAGAGGCTCTACAGGTTTGGAGTAGGACCAGGGTGGTGTTTTCATGGACTGATCCAACACGATATTTCTCTCCTCCATGTGTCTGACATGTATGTAACCCACTGCCTTCCCGCTGCTCCCTGCATCTGCCCCCAGGCTTCTAACCTCCTAGGAGGAGCTGGAGATGATCTTCAGCCCAGAGGATGATGAGACCTGGCAGTCTATCCAAATCCACTAGTCACAGCTTCTAACAGTTAAGGCCTTCATCGCTGGACAGCATGACCTAAGAACTACATCACACCCTTGAAATACAGATGGCCATCAAAGTAAAATGATTCATGAGAAGAAGTGGTAATAGTAGTAATAATCCACGGGACAATCCACCATTGCATTTAGCTTTTTGAGTTTCTTGGAAGACAGCGTAACCACAGTGAAAGTCAGCCTCACACATGGAACCCCCTCCCGGGTCCAGACAACCTGTCTCACCGATCCGCTCACAACTGGTGGCTTGCTACCAGGACTCCTCCAAACCAGCCAAGAGATAATAGGCGTGTTGATTATCTTGACAAACAGAGTATGTATATGCAGATTTCAATGTGCACAGATGGGGGACTAAAACCTATAAAGCCCTTAGAGAGGGTGACTCCCTTTAAAAGTAGGACAGCATACATGCAGAGTGTATGGTGAGTCAAAACAAAGCCTGTATGATCAATATAGGGATTCTGCCACCTCTTCAGCAATCATTTACTGAATAATGTTCAAAGCATCATGCTGTGTTAAAAGGAAATGTGCACTGATTGGATGGTATTGGGATAATAAAAGGAAATTGGGTCGTTTGCTATTAAACAACAAAAAGTATTTTGTCATCCTTTTAATATACGATGATATGTATTGTAATAGATCTCAAATGATGTACCAAATAAAAGTGTATGCAAAAGTGAAATTCACTATTTGGAGACGCCATTTCAGGGCAGACAACTCTCAGCCTTTAAAACTAATAGGCTTGAAATCAATGTGTTGTCTGAAAATTACTCTCCGCAGCCTGTATACCAAGAGAAGCTGCATGCAAATGACCACAAAGCAGGCCCCCTTAACTAAGTGACTCGTAAAATACATGTAAATACGCACACACACATATATATGTATACATATATATTGTTGTCATGGAAACAACCAAATAGCCAGTCCCACAAGGCTGCCAGATGCTGATGGTCTGAGGCTCTTTTTGATGGTAAGCCGACCTGACAATATTTTTACTGTCCCCATGGAAGTAGGAAGAAGCCATCACACTGACTCGATAAAACAGGATCTCAAACATCTTATCACCCAGGAACTGTGGTGTCTTTGGAAGTCAGACTCACATTTGAAAACAACATTTGCATAGTGACCTTTCCAACCAGAGAGACCACCATAAAAGAGCATATACGCTACCCTGGATAACTAAAGTGAATTGTGGTAATTAAAGTATAAACCTGACTTTGGCGTTCAACATTATTTGTTATCGTGCAAAAACCTATAAAAATGATTTGTATTATTAATTGATATTTATAACTAGATAACAAGAAAGCTATAGCATTTCTGTTAAGTGTTACAATAGATAAAGTCATACTTCAGAGAAAATCCAAATAATGCAATGATTACAATGTCTGAAAATGCATGTATTTCCAGCAGAGTGTACTAAACATAAATACAAAGGTAGCACCTGAGATGCATGTAAATATATCTACTTTGCAAAATATTGTTATTCTCTTTGGATCTTTCCTTGGTAAAGAAAGGATAAAGTGAGAAAAAGACATCACTTGTACAAGACGTTGAATATGAATGGTTTATTAACACCCTCAAAATTGATTATCACAGATTTGATTAGCAGTCAGATGAACAACTCAGAGCAATAGATAAGGTAGAGCCTGCAATCCCTCCTTCTGTGGATAAAGAGCTGAAGGTTAAAGCAGGGCCTGACTACATGCCTGCATTCACTTTAAGGTACTGCACCAACCAACTTGCCTCTGTTTTCCCAGATGTTTTTTTCTCTTGGGCTACGCAAAGTGCCCACGTGTTTTAAGCTGCTGTTGTCATCTCAAGAACTCTAATGTTTTTAGTCTGAATGATTACAGGCCTGTTGCTCTGACTTCTGTTGTTATGAAGGTGTTTCAGCGACTGCTCTGTGAACATTTATCTAATGTTGAGATGGTCATGTTGCAGTTTGCCTATCGGACTGTACTCCCCATATAGCCTACCACTGATTGTGTATCCCATTCTGAATGTGTGCAGATTTTTATATGCAGATGATACAACATTGGCAGGAATGATAAGGAATTCTAGTGGGGTAAGGAAATTCCTTGGCACCACCATATGCCTCACTTTGAAGTGGGCATATGGACCAGCCACATAAATAACAAGGCCCACCAGAGGCTTTACTTTCTGTGCCAGCTTAAAAAGTTTGGTGTGACCTAAGAGGCGATGCTGCACTTTTACAGGGCTACTGTGGAGAGTGTCCTCGCCTTTTCAGTCCCAGTGTGGTATGGCAACACAACTACTTTTGAGAGGGGACCGTTAGAAAGAGTGGTATGCATAGTTTCTAAGATCATTGGCTGTGACCTGCTCTGTCTCCATACATGCCACATGTATCAGACGCAAGGCGCAGAAGGTGATCGCCGACCCCTCTCAATCTGCTAGCTCCCTTTTCAAACCCCTCCCCACGAGAAGGCAATTCCAGAGTCTTAAGTGCTGGACATCTCGCGTCAGGAAAAGCACTAAGGCTGTTCGATACTTGAACTCTAATGCACAAGCACTTGCAGTAGCAGAGCAAGTGTTAAGCCAACAAGCACTTTAAAAGTAGGTAGGTAAATAGCAGCAAAAAGCAACAAGTACCTTAAAACGTAGGACTTGTATGTTTCAATGTATAAATGTTTTTGGTGTGTTTTTTGTCGGCTTTTAAGAGCTGCACTGAGGCAAAATCCTATCAGCTGTGTTGACATGGCAATGAAGTATCTTATGAGGTAAGAAAATGACTCACAGCATGTACAGTCCCATATACAGTCCAATGCAAACCATTTTTATGTATGCAGCTAATGATTATTTTCATTCACAATGAATCTTTGGATTTTGAAATGTTCATAACACATTGAGAAAAAGGTCATCACAGGTTCCCAGTGCCCCAATGTAAAGCTTAAAATTATATGTTTTGTCTGAGCAAAACAAAAATAGTCTATTTAAAATTAAGAAGCAAATCTTCATAGAAGCTTGAACCAGTTAATGTTTTGCAGTTTTGTTTGATGAATGACTTTGAATTGCTGACAATTCATTTTTTGTCTATCATTAAGGATAAATTGATTTGGGTTTTAGCACAAAACATGTTATTGTTCCTCAAGAGACCACCAGTGATATATTTAGAAGTGTGAACAGAAACATAAGCAAACCAAACATCCTGAAAGACGCTGTGTGATTCTATTTGGTATAGCTTTGCAAATGTGCTGCACAGTTCACTGCACGGATGCTTTGATGGGTACACAGTGTGTGTATGTTTGTGTGTGTGTGTGTGTGTGTGTGATGCTGTTTGAAGGAGAAGGAACCTGAGGAATCGAGGAAGGTGATGAGCTGCTGTCTGAGTTAAAGCCAGGTTTGGGATGCGGAGGCTACACTATCTGTTTGGACGCCAGAGCACAGGGCTGTGCTTGTGGTGTGATAACACGGGACCCGCGCATAAAACAGGCTTAGTCTCCTAGAAAAGTTCTTTAATCAGCCTGATGCGCTTAGTGAGCAAAGACTGTGGGAATTGAAGTGAAGAAACTCAGGTCAGATAATGAGACTTACATCTGTAACATAGAGAATGTGATTTCCTTGAATTCAGCGGAGGAAGAAGAAAAGCTCATTATCCTTATCACTTGTCAGAGAGGCAAGATATCGATATTATGCATATTTTGTGGGGCTCTTGTCGGAAATTAGCTAAATCCTTCTGTTTTTTTCCCCCAGTTTGCATTTTATGTGTCCATTTCCATATTTCATACTTTCTATTGCATGAGGCCACTGTTTCAATTTGCCTTCTGACTTTATCAATGCACTTTATTTCTGCACCCTTTTCATTCATTTCTGAGAAAGCTGACAGTTAATTGAACAGATGGATGATAATCACGTCTGTCACAAACTCTCCCTGGAGACCGTCCTCTCCCTCTGGTGGGGAACAGCCCAGTTTTTTTTCATATCCTCCCAAGCAACAGACAAAATAGAATGTGATGGGTGTGGGGGGAGATAGGAAAACAGTTTATCAAGCCACAAAGCAACAGACATTGCAACATTCAGTAATTATAGCTGACATGTATTAGCACTTAGACTAATCATTGCAACAGTCAAGTACAATTTCCACATTTTCACTGAAACCTTTTCTTATCTGAGAACGATTCTTTTCCATGAATTGAGCTCAGTTACAAACATCTCCGTATATTTTGTAGTTTATTCATGTAATCAAAGTGGAAAGCTGTCACAGTTTGAATTTGCTTTAAGCATGAGAGGCTACATATTCCCTGAATGGGAAATTGCCGTTCCACAGAGGTCACAGTGTTGTTCCAGCTACAGAACAGCATGCCTGGAACTGTTGCAGTGTCTTGCTCAAGGGCACTCCAGTAGCTTGCATGCTTGCTGTCATATGGTGCTTGAACCTATTGGAATAAATTCCCAACTGACTAGTTCACCAATCTGCTGAGTGGTAATGTCATGATCAACGGAGTCATATCGTCAATGCCTGCTGTAAACAAAATGCAAATAAATCTTATGTGGATGCAATCAGGAAATGAGACTCGTGCCAATAAAAAAACCGAAAGCATAACAGAGAGCCAATCAGCAACACAATAACACTTCAATTATCAAGATTTAAGCCTCCTTCTTGTTTTATGGTGATTCCAGCAGTTGATCAGAGTTTAGACTTTGGTCTGAAGTCTTTTGGTCCCAGGTGCTGGGACATGATTAATGTAATATTACAAACATGGTCACAGTTCTAAAGTCTGGGACTGATAACAGCTCAACAACAGCTCTAACACAATACTGACTAGACCCGACAGCATCAAAGGGTACACATTTAAACTACACATCTCTAATTGTGTCTCACCTCTTTGTGATAAAAGTCGTTTTTTGTTAAATTAACCAAAGCCATAGATTTTTTTTCAGCTTTTCTTGAAATAAAGCAGCTCGGTTGGAGGAAATTAATTCATTCTATAGCACCAAAATGCTGGCTGTCGCTTTGATTTTGGAGGATTCAAGCCAGACAGGTTAAGATGTGCAGCTGTAGGCTGTGCCACATTTGACTTCAAAATGAATACATTACATCCCACAACCTGCGTTGATCCAGCAGTGCACGCACCCAAACACAAACTCTAGTGCAAAGAAAGACCCGGTATAAGATCTTGTTTGGGAAACTGCCAAAGTTTGCTTTGTTTCTTTAAAGTTTAAGAAATTATAAACACTGTGCCAGTAATGTTCCAGCTCTGAAAGCTGGTCTGAGAAAATCAAAGCCTTTACAGTGTGAAATGTCATTTTTCATCTGCTCCTGCTTTTATTAACTCACAAAATATATAATGAAACCCTCAAAGAAAGCCAGAAAACAAAGTGCTTAGTGTCTGCTTTAGCTAGAGTTTTGTTTGCCAGTAAAAACACAATTCTTTTTCCAATACAGTCAACACCTGAGGCTCCACACAATGCAAATGCAGCTTAAAATCAATGATGCATGTGTAATGAATTCCCTACATTTGAAATGACTGACTGAGCAATGAGCACCATGTGCATCTGGTGTGAGCAAGGCAGTGCATTTAAGTCCATTTGAGGCACAAACTTCATTTTATTTAAATGATGAAAAAAGAATAATAAAAGAATTACAGACGGGGCAGAATTGCAGAAGAGGTGAAATGGAATATTTTTTTGTTGAAAAAGCTGCGGTAGAATCACTTCTCTACAGCAAAAGGCTGGTTTGCTCCCAACATTGCATTCCCGATTAGCATTATATAAGAGATGTCAAGGCTGGCTTAGCTAACACTCCCCATGATGCTACAAGCTACTCATGCATGTTTTACATTCTGTTATGCTGCTGTGAGATTGGACTATAGAACCTCTGGAGGCTTAGAAGTGACTCCTCTTGCAGAGGTAAATGCCTTTGCTCTACTTTCTAACATATAAATGACACAATGCACACAATACAACTTGCTTGGGAGAATGTGCACGTGTGACAGTGGGTGCAAATGAAGCTTCAGTAGCTTTTACATTAAATACTCAGCAAAAGAAAGAAAACGATACACACCATGCAGTGTATTTTTTTTGAAAACACTGGAGCTTCAGCGTTTCTCTCGAAAAATACTGAACTGAACTTTTCTTTTAAAAAATAAAGAGGTGTCTGTAAGGTAGTAATTTTATTTCTATATCCATAATAAGGCTTCTTTCCTCGTATATACGTGACTACTGTGTCACTTGCAGTTATGTCTTGTGTCTTGACATGAAAGAAGCCTGAAAGAGCGAGATTAAGATTACAGGGGCTGCAGCATATCAGGCCATAAATGTATCATTTGTCATTGGGAATATAAGGCTGTCATTGTACTGGGCCGGTCACAGTGTGTATGTTATATGTGTGTGTGGCTGTATATGTGTGTGCGACTCGGTGGGTCTGTCTGTGCAAATGTATCTCCCCTTCAGCTATTCCCCCAGCAGGCTGTTGCTCTGGAGAGGGAAGTGTCCTCATTGAACATGTCTGGCTAAATAAGGGTTATAAAACACAACAAAATTAATTGCGCAATGAACTGACAATCCAGAGTTTGATCCTTTATTTGGAAAATGAATTACGTTGCCTACTTTGTCTCTGACACTGCTAGGGGAATGACATTTCGTATTGTAACCTTTACAACTTACAACTAAAAAGGTAAAACCTCATCATGCTGCTGCCATTGTGTTGCTATTTATATTTGTTGTGAATGCAGTGATGAAGCACATTGTGGTGTGTTTTCAAGAGTACTTCTAGAACAGTGCTTGCTGTGTGCCATTGTTTTTTTTTGTTGCCTTTTCTGCCTTAACTAATGCTTCTTAAGACCCTCGAAGCTGCTCATCCTTGGTGTACACTCCACACTGCATTATCTCCAGCCAGAGTGGTCACTGGGGATCTTTGCTCTATTTTCTGATCAACAGCATGCTATTTTGGTGCAGTGTAATGTATACACAATATTTCAGTACAAATGTTAAAATGGTACAGCTGCATTGTTCCCATTAAATATTAAAGGCAGCAGCATTTTCGATGGTTGGTTCAGTTTGTTTTTCTTTTGTCAATTGTGTATGCGAGACTGAAAATAATCCAAATTAAAATGACTCACAGATGCAGTTAATCTGGTTTTAGGCAGTGGAGCTTTTTTAAATTGATATACATAATTCAGCGGACAACTCAAAGTGGCCACATAATTTGATTTCTGTCACTTTCGGGTCAACTAGCTGCCAGCTTAATTTGAGATATGATGGACAACTTACCACAATTTATTAGAAAGTGCAGCGTGAACAGTGTTATTTGTGTTAAATTTAAAACATTAAAAATTCAATTTCTGCATTTAAAATAGGCTGAATGGTGAGTTTGTTATTCCACAGTGAGTGTGATCTACTCCACTTTTGGCAGCAGATTACATCAGAATTAATCAGGTTATTGTAATTCTGCAACAGGTTAACCCCGCCCCCCCCATCCTCCTACCCCCTACTCTACATGTTTGGGTTTGAATCGCAATGTGTTTGGTCTGTTGCTGCTGCTGAATAGCTTTGCACATGAAAGTGAACTCCCACATCTGCCTGAAAGAAAACCCTGGACTTTCATGATGTAAGTGAAGCTTTAATTTAACATTTTTACATCCTGCAATAAAGGAAATATCTCTTTCGTTGGCATCAGCTCGGGGTGAAAAAAAGGTTGGCGCTTAATGTCGTGTGTGTCCACTGCTCCTCCCCCATAGAGAACTAAGTAATTTTATGCTCTGATTCCTTCCTTTAAATTAGGCAGGAGGCATAAAATATGAAAAAGTCAAGAGATATTTTGAGAGGTCATGTGATTTGTGGCATAAATACTTAAGAACCACTTGAAATGAAACATTTTATTATGTCATGACTGCAAATAATGTTCAGCAGTAACTTGATGAAATACGAGAGTAGTCTCTAATGTGTCCTCGATTCTTTATTTACCCGTGAAATAAGATGTGTGCAATCCCCTGCTGCGACCGTTTCTGGCGAAACCTAATCAAACACAACACACAAAAAACATTAAGGGTTCATTTTCTTATGCATGGCAACTGAAATGACAACTCCTTTGCTAAAGAGCATCACTTAATAGAAGTTTAAAATGTTGCTGTTTGAATTTGACACTGTGAAATTCTACAGCTGCTTTACGACCAGTAGAGGCACATGTAAGATGATATGAAATTATGACTGCTGCTTATCTTTCTTACAGGATATGAGGAACCCAGTGTGACTTTCACCTATAATTAACCTTTTCTGCATTTATAGTTCATGGTCTTTTGATCTGAAAGTAGATCAGACATCCCTCTTTGTTGTGTCTCTCATTCGGAAATGTTTTGACATGAACTACATTGATTTAAGCTCGGGATGTCTCACACCTTCTGCATTATAAGCAGTGAGTTGTTGGGAATAAATTAATGCCTGTCAAATCTGCAAAGTCTCCCCCCTTACCTACCGACATTTATGAGGTGTTATTTCTTCCATGTATTAGTAAATTGCGTGCATGCAATTCATTTCCCCCCCCAGGGCACCTTGTCGTTTTTCTCATCTGAACGGAGTGACTGGGGCAGTGAGCTATATGGGAGATATATTAGTGTCCAGGAGCACAGCACCGAGAGGGTAGGGCCTATCTCTGCGATTTATTCCAAATCCAAAAGCCCTGCAGGAGCATGTTGTCAATCCCACTGGCATCACCTCAGGGTCACATCAAAGCAATGAGTTGGAAAAAACAGAGACAGTTGTTTAGTTCTTTGTTGGAAAGGGGAATTAAAAAGTAAATTGGGGCGGCTGTTGTGGTATTAAATATGAAGAGGAGGTGACGTGCAAGTGAAATTTGACCATCATTTTCCTGGCCGGAACAGCAAGAGGCATTGCATTGGTATCAATCAATTTTGTTGGACTTTTAGGAGCAGGTTTTACAGTGATTTTGAGTATTTTCCACACATGTTATGCATGTGTGCCAATTTAAGCAGGATGCTGCAATTTGAGGGTGAGCAATTTATAAGATGTCACCAAGAAACGCGCCATATAATCAGCTAACAATGGGAAAACAGGATATTCAGTTCATCGCTAGAGTCACAGTATCCTCCTGAGTCATGCTGCTTTGTACACAGTCATCGCTTTCCTGTTACCCAGAGGTCACCAAGCTTATTAATCATCACAAGCAATACATAATGGCATCTTCCTACAGTGCTTTCACTCAATTCACAACAGAGGTTATTTGTATAGAAGCCTTATGACAAAGAGTCAACTTTAAAGACAAGAAGCCCAAATGTCAAACACACAATGTCAATTAAATCAGTTTTGTCTGACATTCCCTCACAGGCTTGTCTGATGAGGCCAAGCACGCCTTTATCCATATAAACTGATTGAAAACTACATTTTATTTAACACTATTAATTTGCTAAATTAAAGTGGTTATTGTTTCAATATGTTCCTCATACGATTGAATTTCAATTTAATTTCTATATATACCTGAACATTTGAGCCAGAAATTAACCCAACTTTTCTTTGATTTGGAAAACTAAAGTAAATTGTGACACACACCAATTTTTTTAATTGCTCTTAGCTAACTATTTCAAAAGTGTTTATCTATTGCTTTTAGCTAACATTACTATATTAACCATTTAACCATTTTATTTATCCAACTATCCAACTAAATACTTGTATTTATTTTCGTCATACCTTCTATCTTATAGTTGATTTTAGTTGAGCTCTCCATGCAAGCCTGACCAGCTGTCGAGGTACATGTGCCCCGGGTTGGGAATCACTGGTTTAAATCACACCTCACATTAAATCCACGAGACAGCGTGTATTTTTGATAACAGCTCATTATTACCAACAACGCGGTTAATGCAGGAAGCACTGCAAACCTCAAACCACTTCACAGAAGGTTGTTTAATATCATTTTTGGTAATCATTGCTTGTTTTTGCTGCCGATGCTGCAAAATAATAGAAGAATTATTATAGAAGAATTATATTTATATGTGTATATATATATATATTTTTTTTTTTTACAAAAAACACCCATAGGACTTGGAGAACATATCTCGACACTATATAGCACCTGACAGTATCCTCTACTTGTGACTGAACGTTTGAATTTCCTACTTGCCAGAGTTGTTGATGTATTCTTTCTCGGTGTGATGGAAGTGCGGACATTACCCTCCCATTCGTTCCCATATTGTAGTCCCAGTGGGAAGCATTCATCCCAGTAAGGTTTATTCATGAGGACAGGCGAGTGCCCCGTGCATTATAAATAGAACAAAGCTCTCAGCTGAGCTCAGGATCTGACTGCATCTTGCCAGTCGCTACAGGTTTGAGCTCTGAAATGCAGCAGTACTCTGCACATGGAAACATCGCTTAATAAAAATGATCTGTTTACTTATAGTCTCAATCACAGGGGAATGATACATGATTTGACAATTTGCTTGTTATCCCTACATTCTCGTGTCGTGTCAATATTAGACAACAAGCTGTGAGATTCAAAACCCTGAAATCATATTTGCTTTGCTCACAGAGGCACCTTTATTGACTGCGAGTTTATGTTTGAATTTCCTCGATTGGAAATATATTCTGGGGTTGCTCACAATGATGAGATGGAGAACATAAAAAAATAAAATCGTCCTGGATTCTGTTGGCAGTGTAGCAGGCAACGCTGCAACATCACAGCCTTGAGTATAAGTGACTGCCTCTGATGCACGTTATCTGCATCTCTTTAATTTTCCTCTGCAAATCCAAAGCAAACTGGCCATTCATAAGAGCAGCTTTGAGTATTGAAGTTCCACCCTGTTTCCCTTTTAAATGGAAAAAGCTGGTTTTAATCTCCCGGCATATTTAATTCAAAACGATCGCGTCGCCAGGACCATCCTTCTCTATCTTCCCCTGAAAGACTTCTTTGTGCTGCGTTCTGCGATTTAAATTTTGATACAGAGTCAAACTGATTGCACCATGGGAAACCAAAGGTGATTATCCTGATGGAGTAGATAGCAAAATGTAGGCTATTATGTGTGGTGAGAAAAGGCTGATTAAAATGAGTTTCGAGTTGACTCTGCTTCCTACTTTCTAACCTCGTTACCTGACCGCATATTGCCCCGAGGCCTTCTTAGATTTGATATATTTATAGACTATTCTCTAAAGAGTACAATGATTGAAGTATGTACAACTCAATATATCATATGAACTCTTTACCATGTCTTTTGGGACATCTTTGAAAATAATGTTTATTGATTTACAGATTAATGTCAAACTAAATGTGTGAATATCTTTTGGCAGTTTATTCCTACTCCGTCCGAGACCGGATGCCATACAGTGTTTTCACTTTACAAAATAATTCTTCAGTAGGCTGAGAGAGAAAAAAGCTTTGTAATCCTATGAAAACAATGAACCTGTAGTATTCATATAGTTTAACATCACTTGCACATATCCATGCTTGATATTGATCCTTGAGTATATGAAGCCTTGCTTTACAAAGCACAAATGCCCCTGTGTGTGTGTGTGTGTGTGTGTGTGCAAACAACACACATGCTGTAAACAGGCAAATCCTGGTTCCTCCCTCAGAGCATTTCTCACTGCGACATGAGCTGTATTGCTTGTTAGAGAGAACCTCATCTATTTTTATTGTACATTTGTGCTTACGAAACAACATTTACTCTTCTGCGATGGATTTTCTTTTTCTCAGATATTGAATCTTAGCTCAATGAATAACCTGAAATTTACAGTAGATATTGTTACATATTTTATACTAGCTGTGCTGCGGTGCTCATGCCCTTTAATTCAGTCCAACTGGAGCTGACTGTGAACAAAATGAATTAATTTCTAACCTGCTTCCCGTTTAAAGCTTTCAAAACGGCAGATATTATAATGCACATATATTTATGCACTTTATAATGCCATCTATGCCGATCCAAAACACATTTTATTCCTTTTTTACTCCGTGAGAGATTTTTTTTTTTTTACCAGAGATAAATAACAGCCAAAATACATTAGTGAGATTTTATATTGTGAGTAATACGGAGGAAGTGCTGCCCCTAGCAATGTCAGAGTAAGTTACAGTCATCCAGAAATAGGTACTGAGGATAGGAGGTGAACATGTCATCCTGACTTAGGTCAAGCCAACAGGAGCTTTGCAGAGAGAACAAAAGCAGCCTAACTGCTTCTCTCAGCCACAGAAAACCTTTGTTTCTTGCAGCAGGCTACAATTGCAGCACTCCAATCAGATCATGGTTTCAATATGGTATCTCCTCAGACCATAATAAAGCAGCAGAGGCCATTGATATTTCTGTGATGTGCAAAATGGGTGATACATTCAGACATTTCACAATTACTTTTTCTCACTGAAATAAAAGGTTGCAGAAATTTAAGCTAAATGATGTCTTCAGTGTTCCCCGAGCTCATATTTTTACAAAGACTCTTCGATTGCATAATCGATTCATAAATCTTTAGGCAGCCACAACTGACAACATCACGGAGGTCCACTGGAAAACTGTCCAAACAGCCAGATCAGGAAAAAAAAAATACCCTAAAAGAGCACTGTCATGTAGAATTTACTTCTATCAGCAGCTGAAAGACAGCTAGTGCTACGAGTAGGCAAACAACAATGTATCATCATGCCAAAGACTCATGGGAGCTGTTGAATGTTGAAATTGTATCTTTGTTTAAAGAGACATGATGTTCAAATTTAATCAGCGTGTGCATCAGAGTATAACGTTTCAGCTGTTCAGAAAGTCACAGTTTTTAGGGTTTGGAAATTTGAAAAAGGACTTATGGGACAAAACCTTTGTTGTGTCGTCCCTTACAGTTGAGTTGTTTATCATTGCTGACCATAAAATATACAGTATACAAGTGTTACCCATGAGTGTCCTCATTCAAAATGTACAAAGGCTAATGCTAATAGCTTCCTCTTGGTTCCACCAGCATTGTGCTAAAAAGGAGGATCTGCTAGCTGACAGACTTTTTTTATTGTTGTTTTATAATCCTCTGTGTTGGTTTTATTTATTCAGGACCCAAGAGGAGTGTTTTCATTTAGGATTGTTCTAAATTCAAATTTAAAAAGATTAAAAAATTAGTTTTTTGCATGCGGGCTGACTAGCATTTTTATGTTAGCATGGAGCTACCCATTCATGCTACCTGCTTGCTAACATGCTCGGTTAGCTACAATATTGTTGCTTGCATGGCTGATATTTCAATGTGACTACTCATGAGGGAAAATAAATCAAATGTGCTGAATATTATTCCTATTATCTCTAACATCCCCCATGAGCTCTTTGTGCTACAGAGAAGCACACACAGAATAATGAGGTAAATAAACCTGTAATTTGTGGTATTCTTGCCATCAGTACAGCTTCCATAGGCTCTTCCATCACCAAAATACTTTACCGTCAATGTGATCTATCACACTACCAAATATCAACCGAGAAATGTGATTCATACTGACGAGCCTGAGTTGTTTCTTCAAACAATCCACTTATTGATTTTTTAAAATAGATCCATGAGTCAAAAAATCTCTGGATAATTTTTTTTCCTTTCCAGGACACTCAAGCAAATTCCCTGTCCGGTCCCAGAGTGTTGGCAGCCCGGATTATCTATCAGATGTGTTAAGACTGAGACAGTGATGTTAGCTGACAAGCTGACATCTTCCTAACACAAAATCAATCAAGTTTATTAGGGTCTAATCAGTTCCTCGTGTGTAATACATTCAGCTGAGACGAGAAAATTGTCGCTTTATTTAGAAACACAATCAGCTGTTAAAATCCTCTGAAGCTGAGAGCTAAGGACCTCCAATATGGCTGCCAGGGGTGTGTTAAATCACCTGGCTTTTGGAAAAAGGAAGAAATGCCAACATTACTTTACTCTCCTTGTATACTGTTGTCGCATATAATCTCCTACCTGCAGGTTATTCAGCTAGAGAATAACAGCCACATGATAACACAACCCAGACCCCCCACCTCCCCTCTCTGTCTCTGACAGCACAGATGCTCAGAAGGCTGGGGCTGGTCATAGAGTGTCACTCACAATCAGTCTCTGCGTGCCAAAGTGCGTTCATCCAGAAAATGCCAGATTCCACTCTAATCATTTTTTCTTATTCTATCTCCATCTCTTCATACCATGGCTATTTCAAATGCTGAAGACAGCCTATTGAAAATCTTGACCTTCAGGATGACAGTTATCACTGCTCAGAAATCTGTGTGTACTGTGAGTTTGTGAAGTGCACGGCTGAGTTTACTGAAGCTTGTCACTGTGTTCAAAATAATTTAACTTAAACCTGATGTTTTAGCCGAATATATGAATCATGAAGATGACCGCTGGCCTTTGTGAGGGCTTTTTTTTATTTGTGATGGATGACTCTAATCATGTCCACTTATTAATAAGGTTTTTTTCATGTTTCCATGCTAGCAGTAATATATGTCTTTCAAATATACAAGCAGATGAACAGTAACTGCTCTTTGTGTTAGAGTGGAAATCATATGTAAAACCGTTTTGGCGTAGCTGGCAAACTTTTCTTCACACAATTCTTATGATGAATGATATTGAAGAAGACATTCTTTACTGTGATTATGGAAATGACAGTGATGCTGCGAGGTATGATGTGTTTGTTCTGACTGCATCAGCATCACCACAGGGCGTCCACAAAGATATAGTTTTTCATGCAAAACTTAGCAATACATGGCTGCTTGCTGAACGTTTTTTTTTTTTCAGTGCTCCTTCAGAAAAATAAAGTGAAGCAACAGAGACCTTATAGGATAGCGGACAACTAACTGGTTACCATTGTACCTTGGCAATGATCTCATAAATTATAACTGTATTAGCTCAACTGGTGGTACTCCCTGCTGCAGAGAGCTATTGCCTTCTTTGTTTGAAATTGAAGGAACATTATATGGAATTTTCATGTTTTTGCAGGAAAAAATTAATGAGAGACTGTGTGTTAAGCATTCTTCAGAGGGAGGTAATTTCCCTCTGGAAAATGCATTTCGAATGCATAACACCCTGGCCCAAACAGATTGTAGATGATGTCTGCAGCCAGGCGTAGCCACGAGAGCCGTCCCTTCATGCTTAAATGGCCAGTCAGGATGCACAATCCTTCGTGTGATGTCGGGAAGTAACCCTGTAGCAGGTACAGTGTGCCCAAATCTGCAATGATGATGCTTGTGCATATTTGATGTTGAATATTTGATGGGAAATGTGGGGGCAGGATGGCAGGGATGAAAAGCCACGTCTATGCCTGGAACCCGGGATTTGATCAGCATATTAATGCAGAATAATGATTATACTTTGTCTGCAATACCTCAAGGCCGGACATTTAATGAAAAAAAGAGGCTGACCTTCCAGGCGAGCAGAATCAAGTTTTACCAAAAAATGGAAAGTTCACTATCAGCATTCAATCTTAAAATAAAGTCACGTTCATTTACATAATTAGAATTTGGATCTCCAAAGGAGTCTATCCTTGCACTCCACTGTTTAGTAGCTGCAGGACATGGGGAAACCTCCACAGAGGACAAGTGAAAGGTATTTTGAAAGGGAGATGAGGCACCATGCTGCAAAGACTTATACATAAGTTCAAACAAAAGGAGACACCTTTCTGTTGAGAGGGGCTGATTTAATGTAGCTGCCGGGGAGAATTTACTGTTTGCCTCTTGCAGTATGTAACTGCTGTATAATTTGCCAGTTCTTATCTACCCATGTAGCACACGCTGATCTGGGATAATGGCATTGTTTGATGAGGCATCCGAGAGAGCAGACTGCAGAGTGGTAAGATAATGTACATCCTTCACATGTGCCCCATGTGGGGAATGTTTAACTTTTTTACATTTTGGAACAATGCATTATTTATATACATATATAACTGATTTCTGGGATGCTGTTACATCCCTGAAATGTAGTTCAGATTTACAAACTTGCACCAATAATAAATCACATGTTTGAGTGCAAAGGATAAGAAAACATGTCCTCTTCTTCACCCCCAAGGAATATTGTGCAGCAGAGTAAACCACGTATTAAACTATAAGCAAGGCGGAAATAGTGATTGTGAGTGTGCAACCTTAAAATTACATGTAAATGTGTTTACACAGGCCGAGAGTAGCACAGGAAGAGAGCAGCAGGGTGATATTAAAGCTCTGTGTATGCTATACGTGCATACACAACGCTTTGATGTTAATGAATGTAACGTACACTAAGTCCACCTTCCCAAAGATATAAATGAAATTAATGAATTGCTGAGTGACAGCCATATGGCTGTTAAAATAGCAACCCAGAACACAATCCATCATCCCATTAAAAGTGAGTGGGATTCAGGGCTGATGCTATTAAACAAAGTTTAAAAAAATGAGGTTAATCACCGGACTGCTTTTATGAAACCCTGTTTGTCCATTATGTAAGTGGGTCAGCATTTTCTTTTCTTATGTTGATGTTAACCTTTTTACCATCATTAAAGATACAATGAACATTGTGGTTAAGAAAACACTTAACCAGACAAATGAAAATGGAAAAGTTTTGATGATGGTAATTTAGTAACGTGACCTTAAAAAACACATGCGAGTTATTACTGATCGTTGAGATGATTGTGTCAGTACCACAGATGGTTATACTGAACTGATAATAGCTGCATGCTACTGTATATGGTGAGGTGAAGAGGTGCAGACAGAGTTGTACCACTTGGATACCAGGATACAGAAAGTACAACAATACTTCACTTTCTAAAAAAGGAATTAGGTCTCTTTTCTAATATTCCTGAGCAGAGCCTAGAACTGAAAATATCACATTGACAGCAGGGTGGGTATTGGTGCGATATAAAAAGAATTTTCTAAACAGGGTACAACATTTCCAATTCCATTCTGTCACTGTTATCATGAATTTGTCATATTTATGTATCATGTTCCAATACTCTTTAATCCCTTGTGACAAGGTCTGAAAAATGTACGTTTTTACATTCCCTCTTATTTCTTCAAAGAGGCGCAGAGTCGGAGCAAGGAGCACAAACTCTGACTCTCATGTATTGACATTAGATGTGGGCTGTTTTTTCATTTAGAGATACAATATTCCTCTCGTGTAGTGCAGACGAGAGACTTAAAGACTCGTTCTCTTTCTTTTGTGTGTTTGGTGTCAGAAATCACAGATTCAGGAAAGTTTTAGTCTTTAGTTATGGACTGTGTTGGGCAGATCTACCCATTGGCTGTCACGATTGTTGTTCTGGCCCCTTTCCACATTGGCTGTGTTACCATTTTAAATATCCCTCTGCAATGCAAGACAAAAGCAGAACTGCCCAGACAGCAGCAAAATGCAGAAGGAAGAAATTGATTGAGCACTCTTGAAGGCTGGAACAACACACAGTTGATGGTTTAACTCACCTCAGGCATGCAAGCTATCACTACCCTATTCTAACAGGGCAGGGTCACCATGTCTCTCTGCATCAGCAACGACGGCGATAACTGAACAACATCATTCGTTTTTTGGCCTTGTCCAATCACAAAAGTGAGTTCTGCAGATGCTTCTGCTGCACTGGTACAGAGAAACAAAGTGTGGAGAATGGTTTGGCAGAGTAAGACTAGACATATTCTTGTTTTGCCTTTTGATTGTTTTATATTTTAGTAAATGGTGGATTACTAAAATGGATTGTGCCAAGAATAAGGGGAGATTCCAAACTGCAAATGGATACAAAGCATCACTCAAGAATCTGTGTCACATCTAAAGGACTGCATTTCTATAGAGAATTTACAGCACACAAGATTTTCAAAATCTGAAAAGGTGCAGACGGTGTCTGCGTTTCAGCAGAAGCACAGAACGTGAAGAAAACAGAAGGGGTTTGCTTCTGGGCTGAGAAGATGAATCTGTTTTATCCAGCAAAGCAAACCCTGGCTGTATACTAAGCGAGACAGGATGTGCCCAGATATGTTGTGTGTTTGGGTTCCACTATTCATCACTTCAAACACATCCTCAGCTCACTGCCAATACAGTGCCTCATCCCTGATGCAGCTCAACAGTGTGACTGCCGATGGTGCTCTCAGCCCAGGAGCCATAGCCAGTGATTTACTATCTAGCTGTATTTTGTCTCACTTGGGTGCACACTGCTAGCCACACTGTTGCCCTGTCACAAGCTGCCGTGCCATATTTGTAATTCTGTGTAAAGCGGTACCTGTGAGGTGGTATCTCCTCAGCATTCGCCAGAGGAGACTCTAATCTGGTTCTGTCTCGACTCTGGCTTCACAACAACATGAAAAACGAGTGTGATGAGGCAGAACCAACAGAAAATATATTTTGCATCCCGCTGATCAGATAAAGTGTTGCAATTACTCGTCAGGGTGGTTTGCTCTGTGGTTTAAGCTATTGTTGGGCCTTTTACAACCTCAAGAGAGTCAGTCATGGGTGAAAACGTAACTTGTTGTTTTTTACTAAATGCTTTTAACACGTCTGAATATCTAGTGGGTTCAAGTGTTTACTTAAAGAACCAGTGTGAATCTATTAGCAGAAATGGATTATAAAATCCATACGCTTGTTTTCGTTAGTGTATAATCACCTGAAAATAAGATTTGTTGTGTTTTCATTACCTGAGAATGAACCCTTCATATCTACAGAGGAAGCTGGTCCTCTTTCATGGAGCCCTCCATGTTGCACTGCCATGTTACGACTTTTGCAGCTTTTGGGACTAGGCTGCATTCAGACCAAATCAGGTCCTGTGGTAAAAATGTAGATTTCCCCAACAAGCAGCGGCCTGCTGCGAAAAGTTACAAAAGAGTCCACTTTTGGAGAAATGCAACAACGACATGCTGCCGCAGCCAATCACACCAGCAATCAGACGCACAGAAGAACTTTGTTTACATGTAGCATTGTAGCATCAGTTGGTTGCAATCTGCAACCTCACAACTAGACTCCTTTAAAGTTGTTGATGTGAGTGGCTTCTTGCATTTGTATGACATGTAATCATCTAATGGCCGCTTTTTCTCATCTCTTTTTGTTTTCAATGTCTCCCTGTTATTTTATGCAAACTGGAAACGTGACTAAAGCACAAATGACGGTGTAATGGAGGTTCTGCCACCTGCGCCCGCAGGCCAAATGGTCTTTGTAGAGTGCGTTACCCACTCAAAATGAGGCATGTGGATTTGAAAATGCCATTTCATATTTTCACATGTGCACTTTTGTTTAAAAGCTCATTTAAGTAGGCCTACAGTCCCTTTTATTCTTTCCTTAAGGGGCCAATTTAGACTTTGACATTGCGCTACACTATAGGCAACAACTGAATGGCAACAGGAAACGCATTTTTGAATAAACTGAACTTGAATATCCCAAAATCCTGTCAGTAAACTGCACACAGCCTGCTCATGTTTACCAAATTGGCTGCTCTGTGATCACTTTATACCAAAAGATACCAAAAGGATGCAAGAGGCAGAAGTGGCATTACAGAGTTTGGAGTAATTGTTCCAGGCCACAGTTTTAGATTTCTTTTTCTTTTAATTATGATTGTTTTGTTTTTTTGAAGAGTTCATACCACACACCAAACTTTATATAGGGGAATTTGAAGGGTCGTTTTCCCTTGTTGTAGCACTATTTTGTGATTTAAGCTTCTTCAGCAAAGTATATGAAGTATATCTACAATTGTATGTGCTGCAGTGTTGCCTCAGTCACTTTCTATATGCTGCCAGGCGCTAACTCGACCCATGATATGTACAGTTACAAAATGTATTTGTATATATGTATATCAAGGCCTATACATTTAGTCTGACCTTTACATGAGTCAAAAAGCCCCACGTTATGTCTAAAACGCCGCCTGGTTCCACACCTGCACACTAATAACGTCTAAGATATCACATGCTGCTGAGTCATACAAACATCAAGGTAATGAATTATATTGTGTAAATGATTTCTGAACAATTGAAATGGATATTCAATTTCCAGTCTCCGCATGACCAGGTAAACATGATTCATCCTGCCATTTAGGTGTCCGTGTTTTTAATCATTAAAAAAGCATTTCAGTGTCAGGCTGCATCTTCCCACTTAATATGACCTGCAGGACAAACAACTACTAGATACAAGGCTGAAGGTTTTGCACCAATAAAGAATAAATAGTATCTGTATCCCCCAGTACTTTTTCTTATTCTACAGTTGATTTGCATTTGGCAAAATAGCTGGCATGAATTTGCAGATTTTTATATTTCTCATTTCCATTGATTTCCACGATTTCTTGTAGACCAAAATGTGGAGCAGCATAAATCATGTCACATTAATGTACTGTACATGCATTACAGATTTGTATTTACACTGCAAATTCTACTTTTTATATCCAAACCAAAACTGAAAAGAAGGTGCACAATATTCAGAGACAATACAGTATGTCAGCAGAAATACCTAAATTGATTTTACTTTCAAGTAGTGGGGATTAAAAGTAAAAGGCACACGCAGGTAAACACACCTGCAGAAACAGATTCCACTGAGCTCTAAATGAATTAAACAGATCTGTATTGAAAGTGTTATATCAATAATGTTTCTACACAGTTTAGAAGGGTGGCTCAGTGGTTACTGAGACTTTACTCTGAAGTTTGTTTTGTCAGTGACATGCATATCACTGTAAGCACACACTCTTGCCTTTGCTAATAGTGAGGATTAGTTAGGATGCATGCTGAGGCCAATTTTAGGTAAGTGCAACTGTGCTTGTTAAATAACATGACTCTGCTTCCTACTTTGTGATTTCAAGTCACTTGAGTCTTTGAGGAGTTCTTAGCATAACAGTGCAATAAAAGTGTGGTTTAATGATTTCACTGTAGTTTGAAACACAAGAAATGTTATACAACTCAAGTTAGTGTGTATATGAGGGTCCTTGAGGTAAACATGTTTGACTGAGTCATAATGGACTTCCATAGAAATGTATTTGTTGTGTCTCTATCAGAACACTATGGGGCTTACTTGCATGGACATGTTTGTTAATATCTGGTAAATGTTCTTGTAACTTAAGAGAATGTAAATCTACGACTAAGACTGAAAAAGGTATAAACGCTATGAAGGCAAAAGACTGATGCCCAAAAGCAGTGGAGAGTCAAATACCCTTGGATCCTCATACAGAGGACTATCTGAGTAATAGCAATAATAGTGGTAATATCAGTCTTTATGTAGTGAAAATGGACACGTTACAGCATATGCAGGGTTTGCCAAAGGAAAACAATTTCACCCTGTAGTGAGTGCAACGTACAACATAACATTTTAAAAGTTTTATAATAACTGTTCTTTTAGACAGTATCCGGCATGACGTGACATTGAAATATCTTTTCATCCTAGTGAAAGATTCATAAAGAAATTTCATGATGACAGGTTTTGGTATCGCGGGTCAGTGCTATTCAGACCACGAGTGGCTTCCTGTGGATAAGCAAAGCACAATGGATGTAATGGAAAACAACACCCATCCTTGCAAAGCTGTATGTGCAGCACTAAGACAAAAGTTGAGATTCAGAAACGTGTCCAAATGTTGTATAACCAGCTCTCCATATACAAAGCTTTCTTTTCACTGTTATATTTTAATAATTAAACCTACAGGAAATGTGCATAAAATACATAACCTAAAAGCTCCACATAGCTGAGACTTAATTCATTTGTGCTGAAGTGCAAAACGTCAACAAAGGTGACAGAATGAGAAGGCAGACAAATTATTCCTCCACTGAATAACCACATAATGCATTTTGATTATATTCAGTAAACTCAGATAAATGCTCAAGTTTGAGCAAAGCTGTATATTAAAATCCCCTGATTATATGAGTAACTTCATTGGTTCACATTGTCAATTCAAATGTTAAACACAACCCATAGACAGCACCACTGTGGCAGCTGACAGGAGCCGCAAATTGCTGTATTAAACAACTGTCCATCACGCAGGTTGTGTTCATCACTTAGATGCTATTTACGGACGTGTTGACAATAGAATTACATTGCAGCTATTCAGGAGCTTACTGAAACAGCATAATGGCCCTTCTTTGCTACTGAAAAACAGATTCGGTTGTTTCACAGGAATTACACATGGTCGCAAAAGCTCAAATACAATATGTAAATGATGCTTTATAAAAATGCTCTGTTTGGATGATCTTGTTTGTATAGTAGAGCACAGCAAAGCGTCTGCTGGCCAATTTAAACATGCTGTGTCTTAAGCGAGCTCACGGTAAATGGAGTTCACAGGAAGAATGAAGAAGGCACAGAGAGAAATTGTTTTGCCTTTAGTTACTTTTGAAATGCTAGAGGGTCAGTTGCTGCTGGGTCAAGAAGCACTGAAAATGATCAAGGAATCAAAGTGTCACCTAGCATGTTTAAATCTTTAGAGGCTGGTATACAGAGGGTGAGCAGCTCCTCTTCATATTCTCCTGGAAGCTTATAGAATTTCCAAAATGCTGATGAGCAGCTTTGCTTTCATGGTTATAAATGGCCTGGGATATTAAAATGAACACCTCCATCCTAAAAATCTATTTACTGTATGCTGATGTGGAAGAATCCCAAAAGTGAAATAAATGTATTCCTGTATCTCTCAAAATAACAGTACAGTGAGTCCCTCACTCCCTTTCAGCTACCAATCACAGCAGGTCCCACCAAAGACGTCTCTTATTAACACCTCTAAGGTGGGTACCTTTCATTGGTTAACGTGATATCTCAAGACTACCTAAAGGTAAGGTAGGCAGTATTTCTTTTGGCGTCATTGGGCAAAAATACCATAATTACCTTTCAGCATATTGTAATTCAATAGGTCTATGAGAAAACCTTTTCTTCAGAACCTTTTTTCAGGCTTTAGAAAATGGAGCTCGTGACGGGAGAATTTGGTCAATTACAAGTAATTTCAGAGAGAGGGCTAGATCCAATTGGCTGTTCTACAAAGGCAGATGCATGTGCACGTCCCCTCAGATGGTGAAAGCCTGATTCAATGGTGGAGACTCCTGCAAAAAATCCTGACACTTGTGATAAATTTACAGTACCTCCTTTGCCTCCAACTGCGTATAGAACAGAACACGTCCCGGTCTTGGTGAGGCTAACGCCATGTAGAGCGAACCCTCATGCCACTACGGGGCAGGGCGAGCAACTCCTTCTGCTGCCATTCGAAGTGGTGGGTTTGGTGGGAGGTGCTTGATACGAGAGAGGCGGAAGGTTTCACACAGATTTTGCCTCCCCCAGCTTTAACTTTGGCTGGATCTATTCCAGCATCAAAACTGAAGCCGACTGAGGGAGACGATCACATGAAATACTGTTTTCTAACTAAGCTAACATGTGTAAAGCCACCGCGTATACTTAGCTACTTCTTGAATCTGCTTCACAATAAATGCATTTACTCCACATAGTTTTTCTAACAAAAAAACAAAACTCGATGAATGGCCATGGAAACCAGGACTAACGTTACATCTTATTAACAACAAACTTTTAGCAAATTAAGTTAAAAACAATACTAGGAGCTTCGTTGTTCAGCAGGTTGTTTTGGTCTGTGAACAAAGACGCAGCCAAGTGGTGAGCTGTGGTGAGAAGTAGAGGCCTGTAATTACCAGTTTGGGTATTGGAATCAGTATCGGATCCCTATTTATTTGTAAAGCACTTTATTCTTACCTTGGATTTCTTGGTTCAAGATGCATTTTTCAGTATTGGTCTCACACATTTCTGCCTTAACAGATTGTCTGAATTGTATTCAGCCAATCTGTATGATAGTAAATGCAGATTCACACCAACTGCAATAAGTGTTCAACACCAAATATTGAGTATGCATGCACACATCTACCCTGACACAAACCTTGCACATTTCATCCTTAAACAAAACACTGAACAGGATTTAGATCGTGGGAAAGAAAAGCATGGCAGCTATCAGAAAATCTGCCAGACTACCACTATTTGTGTTTCTGTTTTCTTTTGCTCTTCAGCCACTGGCTGGTTTCATCTCATAGTCCTCCATACTGAGGTCACTTTGAAAGACTCGCTGCATGTATGTTGTTTCTTCTTTTCCTTTTTCAACCCCCTTTGGTTTATAGAGCGTGGGCAGCTCCACTCCAACTCTTCCTGTGAGCATACTGTATATAATTGCCTGAGCACAGGCGAGTGTGAGTGTTCAGGATAGCTCTGTGGGAAGTGTACGTCAGTATGTTCGCTCTCTTTCCACATCACATTTAACAGCCCTCGCCGTGTTCTCTGATATCACTGACTTTTTAGGAGTCACAAAAAATAGTGACCTAATTACAGTCTAATTTCATGCCCTCTTTACTGATTAGATATGAAAAATGACTGATAATGAAATACATGTAGCAGTAGTGACACAGGTTTTCTGAGAACAAACTATTTAATATTTAGGAATATACAGTGTCAATGTAATTAATATCTCAAAATATATGACTTGATTAATTAAATGTATGTTGTATTTATACAGCAAGATGTATTTATTTTCCTCCGTTTATTTCCTTGTAATCATCTCAACATCACGTTTATTTATGTCTAATTTAAGGTCTCTGTATTGTAAATTGAATACCACAGGCACACTGCCAGTCCCTATAGGAACATTACACGCACATTTGCATTCAATTGCAGCTTTAGTAAGCAACACTTATTTATCTGTTCTTATTAAATGTGAGCAACAACCTAACGACACCATAACAACATAACATGAGAATCTTATATGTTTTACAATCACAACAACCAAAGTCTGTTATGTCAGTTGTCCTTTTTTTAACCGTGAAACCGCACAAATTGAGACTAGATAGTGAATCTGAAGGTACGATTGCCAGGTCAAGGAATACATGTAACATATCATTTGAGTGACTGAGTTGAAGCCTTTGTGTATAACAGCATGTTGGAGACAGTGCTGGCAGAGCTCTTCTGTGTGCTTTCTAGTTGTTCAGAAGACTGACCCCCCAAAGATGAGCTGACGTATATGTAAACATTTCTAGCACAAAGAAGCAGTGGCGATGTGCTTCTGTTTCTTCCCCTCTCTCTGGCCCACTGAGCACAAGGCAATTTCTTTTCTTCTTTTTACTTCTCTCAGGTGTACCTGGATGTTTTATTGCCTCACGCCGATATTGCTCAAGGACGGGGAAAAAAAAGAGAGTGCCAGATAAAAAATGAGATCTTGTAGACACTCAGGAAACACTGAACTGTAACATGCTCATTACCCTCTCCCTCCGTTTGCTTACAAGAACAAGAGGGCTTCAGACAAAAAAAACCCCAATACACTGAGGAGGAAAATATTAAGTTAGACATGTACATTTTAGCAGAAGAGATCAAAATCACTGGTAGTGGTCAAACACACAAAGAGGTCAGAACTTGATGGATCCCTGTGGGGAAGGGGAGTGCTACTGCAAGTGCTTTCTCATGAAGCTTTTTATTCAGAGAAATGGGAGCAACACTAGACCTAGCACCTCTGAAACATGAAAGGCTAATCTAGTGTGTGAAAGCAATAGTCAGCGACACACACCTGAAGCAATCCGTCATAAAAGTCAATTAGCACAATACACTAAGTAATGCAATGCTACAGTTATTTCACTTTTAGATTAAAGTGCTTCAGTATTTATGCAGATCTAGCAAATGTGTATTTTTTGCTATACTTTCTTGGTGGACAGATATTGAAATGTGCCACACCAACACAATCCTGACAATAGGAGCTAACAGAGCAGAGAAATGAAATGGCTGAAAATTAACAAAACATCTAAGTATGCGCTTTCATCACAGAAGCGGCGCTTTAATCTCGGCAAAGAGGATGTTTATGCTACCTGTGCCTGCAACCACTTTTCATCTTATTAGCTCAGATGGACATTTTTGAAAGCAAGTTCTGAAAAGGGCTCTCAAACGGAAAGACGACAAAACACTGCACATCAAAAGAAGGGAAACGACTATTTCATTTGACGCATCATCCAGGTAACAGCTTGCAACTGCACCAAGTTTCTAAGAGAAAGGGGTTTGCATACAAAGCATCCGCACTTTGAGACGAGTCATAATTATTTGAAGAGTACATTTTGTCTGTGAGCTGAGGGACTCGAGCACTGTAGCTGGTAGTCATCGTCCGTCGGAGGCAAATTCATCTTTGTGACAGGTGACAGCAGAGTCTCCTAAACTTTTTTGATTTGTGTAATGTTTTGATAAATTTCCATTCTGGCGTTTGAAATAAATGGGCTGCGAGGAGACATTTCTGGCCAGAGTTACAGGTGACAGTGTCTTGCATCAGAGAAAATGTGCAGCAAGTCCTGCTTGTACTCAAAGACTTTGCTTTTTTTTGCACAAATTTAGGAGACATATGTATCATTCTGATAATAAATCTAAATCCTTATAATTTGTTCTTGTCAGCCACCGCACCATCGTTCATACCAGCAACTGTATATCCCGGACCTTAATCTTTCCTCCCCATTTGTCATTCTTTTTAATAAGAATCACACATCCACATTGTCTGTTTGACAGACAACCACACAGTATTGCAGGGATTGCAGGACGTGAGGACTGAAAGGGAAAGTTAACATTCACAGATGGGGACTCACTATTGTTAAAATTTGCAAATTCATCACAAGAGCATTCTGATAAGCTTTCTGCAAAAAAAAATAAAAAAATACGACTCAGATACTTCAGGACCAATAATGGCTTCTTGGATTGGAAACTATAAAAGGGAAAAATGTTTTTCAAATAACCTTTATCTTTCACTGTCAAAACTGAGACACAGTCAATCCTTTGAAGTGTAAAATTTCCCTTAGAGTGTAAACAACTCTCTCCCATCCATGACGTTTACCTCTCCTTTTTGTGCTTGCAATTTTCTACATGAATAAAGAAGCTGTTCCTTTCTCCCACTGGCTAGACCCTGACTGAAATGCAATCTGTTATAATATCAACTCAAGCCCCCATTGGCAAGCATCATTAGCCTCCGCTCTTTCTTGCATATTTAGTGCTGGAATCATGCATGTGGCAATAGACGGCATTACAACTGATTCTGCACAGTAAGATGCTTAATGCTTTGAGTGAGGTACTGTTGTTTACAGTGACTTTTCACTGTTAACTGACCATTACAACCCCACATTAGGGTTAGGGTTAGTACGTTAAGGCTTCTGCATAAAAGAAGGGTTATTCCTTTTAAACAATCTCACTGTGACAGCGTGTAAAAATGAAATGCCTCCTCCTCTGCCAGTCAGCTTAGTATCCTTGTACCACTGCTAGCTTTGCACCTGGCACTACACTATAGGTAGGCTGGCTTAAGATTTCTCACACATCCCTGTCATGAAAGATTGAGCATGTGGGAGTCATTGAAATGTATTCATGCTCACAATGTAGAGGAAGCACGGGGCCGCAGTAATGGTTGTCAGGGGCTGGCATGCCTCGGTGAACTGAAGACGACATTTTATGTCTCACTGGCTGTAGGGATGTTTGAGTTATATAACCCTGCAGGAAGCCACAGATGAGAATGTCACATGTGAGCTCTAATAAAATGCTACATTTAGTAAGTGTACCATGAAGAGCCTCACATAGTCCAAGTGATTAAATAAAAGCTATGTTGTTGTGTACCCTCTGTAAGAATTTGATCGCTTTATGCAGCACTACAAGGCAACATTATACTCCAGTGCCTCGGCTCTCCTGTGTTTGTGAAACTAAATCGATATGATGCTGGCCACGGATTTAAAAAAAGAAACATGTGGGACTGTTTCGAAATTGGACATTATTATTGTAAATGTCGCAGGAAGCTTGGGCATGTTTTGACCTTGGGTGGTATATTTGAGACTTTAAAAGCCCATCAGAATTCTGTTTTCTTCCCGGACGAGTGCAAACAGCCATGTTTAGTGTTAAAAGGGGTACTCAGATAACAACACATCTTATCTTCTGCAGGATGCTACAATATCGCAGCTCGGGTAAGGCTGTCCTTTTCAGAGATGCAAATGTTGTGAAAATGAGATGAATGCCTTTCTGTACAGTCCAATTACAATAATGAGGTAGAAAAAGGCAAACACTGTCATGGAAAGTTTGTGGAGTGCTGGACAAAGAAATGGTCTGCCATCTCACTGAAGGAGAGTCGCACGGTCGATATGCATCTCAGTTTGGAAGATTTTCTTTGCAAACCTTTTTTCATTCCCATTAGGATAATTACCATCATTTTGCAAAGTGCAGTGCAGATTTTCAGTATGTCTGATATTTGATTAGACAATGCATAGAGGTAACCTGACTGACCTTTATCCATTTAAAACAGTGGTTCCCCAAACTGCAGTGCAGACCTCAGGGGTTCTTGAGGTGGTCCTGAGAGTCTGCATTACAATGAGGATTTCATTTACTTTAGTTTTTTTCACAAATCAGAATGTAAAGCACTCCAAGGTAATTTAGTGATTTTGGGATCACATTTCCTTTACCTTAGTGCTGAAATAACAAGTAATTAGTAACTAACTAATTAGACGACTATTCATTTGACAACAATTGTAATGATTGGTTGTTGAAACTAACCGATTGGAAAATGACACCTTGGTTTCTTGCAACCCATTTTTGTTTAGTTTCTAATATTTTATAAACCAAACTATTAATAGATTAAACCAAAAAATGACTCAGTAGACAAATTATAATGACCGTAATCACTGGTTGCAGCACAAACACAGTTTACATAATGCTGCATTCATGCACTGTCTGCAGAGTGAGAAAACAGGAAAAGCCTGGCAGTGACACTTTAATCAAATCTGAATAGCCTAAATTACCTAATTTTGCTGTGTTACATATTTAATAAATTTATTAACAAATTAAACCAGATGACTTGCTGACGTGAAAGGCTTTTGCAACTTAGACACTTCTAATTACAGTTTAAACAATATGAACGTGAACGTGGTGGCACAAGGCTGTGATGAGACAGCACACAGCTGTGACTGTCACTGTTAACAGCAAGTGCAAGAAGGTTATGTGTGAGAAACAAGGGAGTTTACTATATAAGCAGCGGTTGCTGAGCAAATGTAACAAGGAGGCTAATGTTTTTGAAAAGGACATGGACAAGAAAAGTTAGTGATGGCTGTGCTTCTTCTTATGAGGAGCCTGTTCAAGTCTGATTGTCTCATCCATGTATAATTTGGAGGTAAGGTGCACCTGCTGAAAACAGACCACTGAAAACAGATAAAAGTTCAAAGTAATGTGTTCTGTGTGACTTTGATTGGTTCTTCCTAGTTCACAGCAAAAAAAACCCATTCAGGGCTCCTGATCTAAAATCTTTCTACTCGGGCATCTTTGCCAGATAAAAGTATGTGAACCCCTGAAATACCAGTGAGAGATATTTTAATGATATATTTTCCTTGAAGCCTTTAACGGTATGTGTTATCTGGGGTGAGCTACAGTCTGTAAGTGATTTGAATGTCATTTATCATGAGTAATGGTTCTGTGTTTGGCATGAGCTCCATAATTACTCTTTTGCCATTTTGTGGTATTCTCTAAGACTTTTAGAGGGTAAAGTCCAAATGACATAAAACCACTGCTGTGAGCTTAAAAAGTAGTTAAACAGTGACACATTTCATCTTATGTTTTGCTCTGCACTCTTATCTCTTCAGATTCCAGCTGATAAAGTGAAGGAGAGGTTGCAGTCTTGACAATCAACTTAAATATTTTGCTGTTTTTATTCACACTGGTGCGACAGCTAAAGAATATCGTCACTTCATTTCCACCGTGTCGTCATCTCAACGTGCCAGACAAAAAAGTTTATTTTCAATAAAGTCTCCGCAGCCAGCGGAGGGGAACTCAAGTCGATTTCTGAATCCTCTTGTTATTCACTTTGCCTACAACGGTCCGGAGATTAATTGCAATCACAAAGAACTCTCTCCCAAAGCAGGAAACCAGAGAACTGCTGTGTGACTCAAAGCTGTGATGCCATCAGGCTTAAAAAGCAGACTTGCTCATTAGATACTAAAATGGCAAAGCTTTTTTTTAAGTGACTGCAAGAATACCAAGGGCAGTTTCTGGGAATAAGGGAGTATTTATTTGATACAATAAATCACTGAAACTTGCAGTGTCATATTAGACACGGCAAAATCACAGCACAAAACGCAGCACTCCCAAAATACATAATGAACGCAAAGCTAGATAGGCTTTATTTTTCTTTGTTGTCTCCTGCAGTAAGAATAATTTGCTCTTAATAATATTTGCTCTGACAAAGTGACAAATAATGTAATTGTAATACTGAGTAAAAATGGAGTTTGCTTTTTGTTCTCCTCCAACGTGAAAGATGCATTTGTCTGCAAGTTTTCAAGCATGGATGAATGAACAACACTGATTAGCCATGTATTAGTATTTGGAAATCTTCCAATCCAAAAGAATCCAAAGCCGGAAACCAGAAGAATTTTAGTGGTTAAGACTAAAATGTGTATTCATTCTGAAGCTCGAGCAGCGGGAGATCTTGACATGTTAAAATGTAACACAGTCACTTAGCTTTTACAGGTTTTGTTGGCATTTGTAGGATCTTTTTTTCTGCCTTTCCTATTACCAGTTGTATTCAGGCATTACAGGCTACCATTTTCTGCTAGAATTGTTACAAATGTATTACACCACTCTATGTTCTTTTGGTGCAAAGACCCTATATTGTACTAGGCACAAATATGACATGATCCAAATCAATGCAATAACTGCTGGTGCTGAGGTCGCACTGATCCCACTTACATTGTCATTGTTCAAACTGCAGTGCAGAGATCAAATAAAAAGGCCAGCCTGCTCTGGAGTCTGAAAGGGCAAACAGCTGAAACTAAAGCTACATCTGAAAGCAGAGCTGAAGTCAGACGATTCCCAGGTGAGAGCCACAATATGAAATCCATTAGCTTTTTATACTAACTGCTGGATGCACACTTGACATGAAATGACCCGGTAACAAAGGTCTCCAGTGCAGCATGGAAGACTTTCAGGTTTTAAGGTTTTGCATTGTAAAACCCAAATTACCTACTTACTAAACTAATCAGCTGAATCTAGCACCTGTATCTAAAGGTGCTTGTTTTAAAATCCTAAAACCTTACAACCTCAACATGACTGGGATGAAGATTTGATGCCAATGGACATGTACAGCACAGCTTTCCTTATCTGTATCACTTTTGCCTGATGTCAATGATTAAAATCATGAAATTAAACCGCCAAAAAAAGATGCAAAGAGAATGAATGAATGATGAATGAATTAATGAAAGAACGCCGCCACTTAAATTTGCGAGAGTCTGCATCTGACATTTTTCATATCACAGCCAGTGATGCCATAATTACAGAGATGTTGTCATTACAGCCCATTCACCGACAATTAAAGTAAAAGGGTGTGGAAATAAATTACCCCTCTCGTCATTTCTATTGCATCATGCAGAGTGAATGTATAACAGGGAAAGCACAGGGAAAGCACAGGAAAAGGTGAAGCCATATTCCAAATTTCAGGCCTAGAACGACGCCTTAAACCAAGTTGTGTGCAAAACTTTCCAACTGATGACTCCACTAAAGTGTCTAAAGAGAAGAACTATTGATTTGTGCTCGCCATCCAAACGGATTTAAATCTTTAATTAGCTCTGTGGCATGTGGCCAAATGTAAATTAGACATCTGACTTGTGATTGTGTCAGGATGTTGATGAAAGGTTCCAGCATTGGCTTCTGGGGGAAACCACATTGTCTATGGTGAAAATAAATCTGATTACCAAAATTGAATTGTAGGTAGTGTGTGTGTGTGTGTGTGTGTGTGTGTGTGTGTGTGTGTGTGTGTATGTTTGTGTGTGTGTGTTTGTGTGGGTATGTGTGTGAGAGAGAGAAGGAGAGGAAGTGAGCGAGACTGAAATGTAATCTAATGCACTAATGCAAATCTAATGCCACTAAAAGCTAATTCATTGCTTATCTTGACTACAATTTTTTAAAGTTTAAGTACAGAAAACACATTTGTTCCAGTCTGGGTTTAACACAATGCTCAGTAACACACATAATGTTACTTCTGATTGGCTGAGCTGACTTAAGGCTGTTGACTTGCATATCCAAAATGCCACTCATGTGGCAGGAACAAGCCACAATAGAATAGCTGCAAAACACAGAAGTAGTGACAAAAATAGCTTGGGGCTATGATGTTGGGACAAACATCAAGAGGTTCCATCTATTTGTTATCCAGAATGAGTACATGTACAATGCCTGAGCGCTTATGTGACGTATATTTAATAAGCAATGAATACTCATTTGTGTATGTTTCTCATAATTAGTTGAAACACTGTTTTAACACCGCAGGATCATACCTCAAACGGTGACGAATGCCAACACCGCTTTTCACCCTGTGTGGAGACAACACCTGTCGACAAACTGACAAGATACAACTGGCAAATAAATGTTACCGTGACACACTATTGAAGCACTTTACAAAACTAAGTGCTGTTTTGATATGAAAACAACCAGACCCAGCCGCTCAGCCCATTTAATCAATCCCCAAACCCTCAGAGGCTTAATAAATGTCCCTGCCACGTTTCATAAATGGGGGATCAATTATAATTGATTTCACAGTCTGATACATTTATTAAAGTGACATTCATTTATTCACATGCTTACCTGTTTTGCCACCAGCTCCTGCTTGGAGACGCTAAGACAAGACAATGAGCTTATTACTTTTTTCAAAGTATCACTTTGAATTTTTTGTTACACTGAAATAATTGCTACACCGCCGAGGCAGATTCAGTACATAGAGAGCCACACTTCATTTCTCACACTGGTCAGCCGATGAGACGTCTCTATAATTTGTTAACTACACGATATGTGCTATTGAGTGTGCAACAGGCAGACAAGAAATGGATTTCCCTTAAGAGCAGAATAAATTAGTTCCAGGGTGTTACCTCCTGTCACATAACGTGACATCCCCTGCAGATGAAGCCTGCCAGTCAGCAGAGCAGGAGAGCATCAGAGATGATCTCATCTCACCACTGACGTTGCCAACATGCTGGGACAAGCCACGAGAACAGGGCTCCAAAGTGACTGATGTTATGTGCATGTTGGTTTTGGGAGTGACATACACATAGCCACGGGGTGGCCCATTTGGACCTCATACCAATCAATAGCTATTTATTTTATTATTATTTGTCTACATTATGTGACTACTGCACCATGTCCCACACTATTTCCCCCATCAGATGGTAAAGATAAATGTGGATGCTAAAACCTGCCAGCAGCTACTTTTCTCTTGGAGGTTGGCCCACCTGATTTTCTCAAGGCCCATGTGAGTCATCGTGGTTGAAGTCGATTCTAGCACCTTTACCCAACCAGAGAAGACTGTGAGAGTTAGATGATGGAACTTTCAATGTTGGAAATGTTATTTGAATCAGGTCTGCTGCACAAGCATTGACTCGCATCTTAGATAAGAACCACAATGAGAAGTTAATCAAGAAAAACATATCCGCTTAAAATTCCAAAATATCAAGCTATCCCTTTTTCGTTTATATCCCTAAAACATTATTATGTTTCACATTTGTCATCAAATTTATTTTTGAGAATCTGCAGTAGAAATGTATATATCTCAGAAATATATATATATATATATATATATAT
>JAVQJL010099966.1:0-21514 GCA_036024295.1 Nannoperca obscura | reverse complement strand
ACCCCCACCTCCTCACTTTCATCTGTTATTCATCCAGTATCTCTTTATCCTCTTCCTCCTCTCCCTTTTTCATCCCTTCTGCCCCTCTACCAGTCTGTCCTCCCTTTGCCCCCAAAGCTTGTCAACTTCTATCGCAACTGAAATCTCCCACAATGCCAACTCACAGCTGTAGAGTGATGAATGCCCCCCCCCCCCATTCACTCGCAGTCTGAAACACACACACACACACTGAGGGGGAGGACTTTATCCCCGTCCAGCTGATAACAGCCTGTCTGCTCCGCTAACAGATTCGTGGCCTTTTGAACACAAGATAAATCTCACTTTCAGTCTCTTTCTGTTTCCTCTTTCTGGATATTTGTCATCTAATGTGTCGTGTCTCAACGTCTGGCTGGAGGTCCCAAAAGATGGCCCCCAGAGACACTTGAGAGGGGCAGATTTTCCAGTAACAGTGGACACATTTAGAGCGAGCAGGTCCCACTTGTATGTAATAATGCAGTTTGCACTTCTTGCTGCCGGCTGCTCTTGTTCAGACATGCAGCCATGTTAACATCTTCATTCTTCCTGTTTCTCCCATTGAACCTGAACACATCACTTATGCTGATTTATGCCAAGAAAGACTTAATGTGTGTTTCTAATGCTCCAATGGCAACACTGAAAGCTCAGAATAAACACAAAGATGTTAATCGTCTGCTGCAAAGAGTTCTCCACATGTTGAAGCAACAGCAAGCGTTCATGTAAAATGTCAGACTTTTACTCTCAGCTGACAGAAAACGATTCTAGGACTCCTTATTAATATTGCCACATGAAGGTTTCAGGGCAGGACGTCCTTCAGTGAGTTCTCTGACAATTACTGGAAAGAATTTCACCACAAATATCAACACAGATTAGATTTTGATCTGTCAGCTTCCTTGTTGGATTAGAATAAACTTTAATAATCTGCTTTTGGTTTTCAAATCACCGTCTGGTGATTATTTTCTCAATTAATCGTACTAGGTTGTTAGAAAATGGTGAAAAAATATCCATCACAAACCTTTAAACCCAAGTTTTGTCCAACCAGCACTTAAAAAAAACCAGAACGATTTATTGATTATTAAAATAGTTTCCGACTAGTCAATTAATCACTGACTCGTTGCAGCTTTTGAATCGTTGTCTGACAAGCTGAAAAAGAAAAAACGTCCGTGAATGTCGGTTTTACAACGTAAAACTAGTCAGAAAGAGGATAGTTGGAGTGTTTTGTGCTGACTGGTGGTTTTGTCATGTGCAGAAGTTCTGCTGAGTCCAGTTTCCTTCACAGGAACAAGAAAACACGAAACCATCGACAGTCACGAGACGTTTCTCCTTCAGGTCCTGTGAGAGAGTTTTAAAAAACTTTGATTTTTTATGTCATTTTAAACTAAATCTTGTTAATGGTTATCTTGAGGGCCACACCTTGTTATCCACCAGAGCTGTGTGTGTGTGTGTGAGAGAGAATATTGTTTAATGTACGCTGTCATCTCAGTGTAACTAATGACCATCAAACTCTCGGTGGATAAAGTCGAGGACAAACTGCAGATTCACACACAGTTTGGGGGCCGGTGTGTTTGTGAACACTGGACATGTGTTGATCCACTCTGGAGCTAAAACAGAAACCGTGTGCTCGTGAGCTTTCTCTGCAGGACAGATCAGGTGAGGCTGCAGTGGAAATCTGCAGATCTGCTGCATCAAACAGCACACGGTCTTAGTGAAGAAGGTGGGTGTTTCCTTGTTTACTGCCGGGATGTTGGTGGTCTGCTGGTCAGGGAGACGACCCTGTTTGCTTTAGACAGGGACCACATTCCTGAACCCTCACCTGCTCCGGGGAAGCTGATAACATCAAACAACAAATCAGCATGGTGTCCTGAGCGCTCTACAGTTCCTAAAACTTCATTAAGTCTGCGGAAGGAAGCTTTGAGGGAATAATTCACCTGTCAGCCTCAAGTTGAACTGCAGGACACCGACACACCAGAGAAGCTGTTTACTAAAATCAAGTTTTCATCTCGGTTACATTCATTTCTCTGTTAAAGAAAACCAAAAATAAATCCAAATTGAATGAATTCCAAACGTTCCTGAACAGCAGCGAGCAGCGCTTCGACCGGAGACAGCTGAACTTATCGCTCGTCTCTCACCGGTTTCCTTTTATGTAAAGCATAACAGAGCGGCCGTGTGGGTAACATGAGTGTGTGCTTATTGAATCGAGTCATGTCCAACTGTTGTTTTGGCTGCTGCAGCTACATATCTGCTCTGTACATCAGTTGTCCCGTGTTCAGAGACGTAGACGACCTGCTGTCCTGCAGCTCAGCTTGTTGAAGGAGGCGCACATGACACAGCAGGTAAACGTACCTGCGTTTAGATGCTGGTGTGGTTCTTACACGTCAACACCACCAACAACACAAGCAAGTTAGTTTCCTTTGGCTCAGCCTGCCAGCTGCTATCAATCAATGAGAGGCAGGGACACGCCCCTTCAGCCAGCTCAGACCAAAATAAGCATTTGTGATGTTTCCCCAAAGACCTTTTCATAATAAGAAAAAACTATTAACAATATATTAAAAAGCATGTTGACATTATTTTTGACGACTACATGTGACTCAGGGGACTCTGAGGGGAGTGCAGCTTTAGCTCACATCTGAGAGGAGCAGCCAGCAGATATTCGACTGCTTCTTTTATAATATGATGACGCCTAAAGTGAAGATTTTATAGGAAATATAAAATGCATGTTGGACAGCTTTCTGCCAGAGAAAGAGTCCCAATGAAAACTGCTGGTAGTGTAAGATGGTGTATTGTAAATGGCCTTGCATAACTGGGCTCATGTTTCTGCAAACATTTTACAATTAGAAACAGTTCGGGGGCTCATCTCTGCACCTACTTTGAGCCAGAAGTTAGCACAACTCATGGCCACAACAACTGAATTTCACAATGATTTGACACCAGAACAAACAAGCATATAATCATTTGTCATTACTGCAGAACTATTTCAGTTTAAGATGAGTCCTTTTACGTATTTCTACCCACTTCCACAAGACCAAAGCCCCCTTTGACCTCAGGGCTCCTGCTCATGCCCGGTTTGTCCTAGCAGCAATCCATCTATTGCTAAATGTCACTGTGAGATAAGTAACATGTCATCTTGTGTTTTGGGTGCACGGACCCTTGGAGCTGCAGTGAACAGTAACCGAGAGGCTCCGAAGCTGCAGGCTGAACATCCACTTGATGCTGACACTTACTCTGCAGACACGACCTCCACTGAGATACTCAGAGTGACTCGCCAGACACCAAAGCCTCTGCACAGTTATTTCCCCTCAGGAGAAACACTTTCATTAGAGACAGAGCCGTCAGCAAATCAACAAACGAAGCATCCTGCAATACGCCAAACATGTCAACAATTTGAGGCCAGACGTGCTGTAAACACTTCCCCTCAGTTGTTTGTTCATATGGAGCGACTGCGAGTAAAACAATTTCCCCTCAAGACACACTTCATATTCTCTGTCCTTAACTTGTAATTACATGGAGGTGCGGGGTCGAGGCCACATTTGATTGCGCCAGCAGATTCCAGCCGATTAATTACGTATTATCATAAACGGACTGAGCCCGAAGTGGATTTTCTGTTTTGTTTGCAATTCAGACGATGCTGGCTTCCCCCAAACTGTGCCTGAGTGCTTTGACCCGGCTGCTCAGAGGGAAGGAGCAGCGCCGGGCCAAAAGGAGAGATTCCTCTCTCAGGCTCATATAAACAAACCCAGAATGGCCGAGGGCCGAGTAAAAGACAACTGCAGTACTGAAAATACTCACGACGACTAATGCCACCTCAGGAAAATCTTATTCAAAGGGGACTTCCTGTATGTTTAAACCTGCGCCCTAGTCTTACTGGTGTTGGGGCCTGAAGAACTAGTAGGTACTCATACCTACAAGATGCCTCAGCCGACAATGGCTGCAATTTAATCATTGCTGGTAACTGCGCCCGTCAAAATACGTCCACTAAAAATGTTTGTTTTTGCCGCTGACTCTGGGTCAGACGATATAGTGACTGACTTTAGCTTTAGCTTTATTGAAAGGGTCGCTACAGAGAACCTTTCAATAAACCTTTCTGTTTAACCAGAAGCAGAAAGTCTCGCTCTGAAATCTCGTGAGAGGTTGAGTTGAGGAAGACGACGGTGGAAGTTTTACGGTGCAGCCAGATTTAAAACATGACTGGAACATATGAAGCATGAGTTACAGGACTTTTTATGTAGATATTGTTGGTTTGGAGCCTGAACCTATTGCACATCTCATGGCTTTACATGCTCAGGCAAAAGTAGCATTAGTTTAAAACTGAATTTAGTTAAATAATAAAATCTACAAGTGTAGAAAAAAGGATTTTCCTCCATAGCTTCAAGATTCTGCTAACAAACCAGTTCTAGTTCAGCTCAGTCCCTCAGGGATGTCATGATGACTGTGCAGTTTGTGAGGATGTGACGAGGACTGTGAGCTTAGTGAAAGTCAAACATCACAGTAGAAGATCTGTATCTCTGGTATATTCTGCTCAGGTGTTCAGGTGTGATTGAACTGATGATGCCGACCATCAGGTGAATCTGTTGTGTAACGAGGTTACAGATAATTCTGAACGACAACTGAACAAAATGGGACATACATCCCCGCAATGTTGTTGTTCTATTAAGTTGCATAAGTGTGAAACAGCTGTGTGAGCATTGCTGCAACAGCGTGAGTCCTGCGTCCTGCTCAGAGCTGATTGGCACTATTATTAAACTGTGAAAACAAACATCCCGGAGCTGATGGTGCAGTTAGAAAGCACAAGTGGTCTCACATCACCAGCTGCCCTGTTGTAAGAAATAAGACACTTTCAAACCTGTTGCCCCAAACAACAAAAACATATCAACATTTCAAAGATCATCTCATCCCCCCCCCCCACCACTGACCCGGCTGTGTGGATTTATAACAGCAGGATCTAATGTTGAACGCCTCTGATAAACCAGTGACCACTGCATTACTGTGAACGTGATTCATTACGTCTTTACTGGAAGTCTCTGTTGGATCCCCGGTACTTTTAACCAACTGAGTCCAGACACCAGACGCTGCTGTGTAGGAGGACGTTTGGCTCATGAGGGTGCCAAAGGGACGATGAGGCGTGTTCAGAGGTCACGATGAAAGTATTCAACATCTTTGAGTCCAAGATGAGTTCAGGAACACGGGGCGACCCAAACAAACGGGGGAGGGAGTGGGGGGGGGGGGCAGATTGTAGTTTGGTGCTAGTTGCCTGCACCCTCGTTTTTCCTCTATTTTGTTGGTCACGGATCTGACGAAAGACTGGACCAGTCGATGTAACTATGTCGGTTGCTATGGAACTTTCTGTTTAGCAACGGGGCGGTGGCAGAGACTTTGAAACCCAATCATGTGGGATTTACAACCGTGTAAATATAATGTACTGTCTCAGTCAGTGGAGGCAGGACCACTGAAGCACTTGCAGCGGGGAAGCCTTCCACTAAAACAACATCAATGAGGTAATTGAATGTGGCGGGGTGGGGGCACATCAAAGTAAAGGGCGCTAAATCCAAAGTGTCTGTGTAGAGTTGGTACTGGAATAAACACACGCCCCTGTTTAAGTGTGTTTTGTCTCTGATTAAACTCTGATTAGAGTCAAATATGAAGCTGTTCCTGGAAGCATTACACTGCATAGAGTAAATATATAATAACATCATCCACTTTAGCTACAAGCATGACCTAAACTTCAGTTTCTGATTATTAAAACATCTTATCTTATCTGGAGTCTTCACCATCTTACCAAAATAAACCATGCATGTTTATTTATTCAGTATGTAAACGTGGTAAAGTGTGTAAAGACACTTTTTGCAATTCACCTTCTGGACATTATAAACTAACATTTTCTTTGGATCAGAGAGGTGAAGAAAGCAGCGAATGTTTATCGCAATACCTCCTGAGTGTGTGTGTGTGTGTGTGTGTGTGTGTGTGTGTGTGGATGGCTGTGTGTTGATGGGTGGGTTGAGGACTGTGAATACATTATTTGCAAGTGTGTGTGTATGCACACTAGGTTGTCTACGTAGCTCAGACATTGACTAACACGCCACCTGGACACTGCTGCTACTACTGTGGACTACTTCTGCTGTCTGCTTGGGTATCAACTGAGTGTGTGTGTGTGTGTGTGTGTTGCACTTTAGACGGAGTCCTGCAGACATTGATGTCCCCAGCAGGACTACATGTCTAAACCTTGAACACATGCTAACTTTGGTTTTCTACTCCGCAGAGTTCACTGAGGAAATCAAGTCTTAAAGAATGACCTTTTGTCGGCCTTGACACTATTGACTTAATGGACGGCTCTCCTACAGAGACATTATAGCCTTCAGTAACTTACTTCTTATCCAGGGTTTCCTCTGGGGAATCAATTAAAATTAGTTAATTTTTTTTAAAATCATTATCTACTATTTACATAATTGGGCCTAATGAAAGCTGAATAAAAGCACGTAGCACTAAGTGGACTGAATTAATGGCAGTAGCCTAAACACTCGATGACAGGTTGAATAATCATTACAAACACAAACTGTATTTCTCCACGAACACAAACTCTCCAAAGGACGTCAGTGATGAAATATCAGTATCCATCTTGAGACCTGGCTGTGTGTGTGTGTGTGTGTGTTTGATGGTGTATTAGTTGTACACTATTACAAGTGATTGATTTACACTCATTAAAGCACGTATTTGGCCTGCGGCATCAAATAAAACCCCTTCGTACGGCTTTGACTCATTATTAAATAACATCATATACTTGTTTGACTTGGCCTGTCCTGGCAGCAGAGAGCGATTTCATCAAAACTTTGATTCTTTATCCAGTTTCAAAATGAATCTGAAAAACTTAAAGCTGACTTCAGATCAGACCAAGTGACTCAGAGTTAAATGCAGAAGTGTTTTACAGCACTTCTACATGAAATAGTCTTTTTTTAGTACAACATTATCCTTCCTCTGCAGCTCAGCATGGAAACACAGTAACTTTATGCTAAAACAGACGAGGATGATTTGTTTAACTCAGACTGTTGAACCTGCTGTTAGCTTTGGATAAATGCAGGTACGCATTTCTGCACAGATCAAGGATTATGTTCCCAAACATTCACAGTGAAACACAGTATATGCAGATAGGGGTGTGTGTGTGTGTGTGTGTGTGTGTGTGTGTGTGTTACGTCCTCGTCTGGGGGAGTAAAAGCACAACCTAAGTTTCCTCCCCAGTCCTCAGTCCAGAATTGAAATTAAAGTGAACTCTTTTGTTGCTACAAAAGGCGAAAGTGACAATAAACTGAAGCAATATAATTCAGAATGAACCAACGCCAAAGCAACACGATGAAGGGAACTCCTAATGTACAGTGTGAACAGGAAACCTGTTCATATTCATATATCGGGATGTTCATATGAGCATCAGACTGTTGTTTCAAGGCTTCAATGTTTCCTCAGCTGCCCATAAAAGAATACGTTCTGTTTGTTCTGTTTCTGAGCAAGTCATAAAAATGTAGACGTATCTGTTGGTTACATTTGGTCCCACCATTTATCAAACATCTTACTAAAATAATAAATAATAACATCTAATGATTGTTGTTTAATCACTCAAATAAACTCAATATATTAGTGATCAATCTCACACACACTCACACACACACACACACACACAGCAGATCACGTCTCGATCAACAGCTAAACAATCTGATCAATTATGTTTTTCCTTTCTCTGACAAACATACACACAATACACACACATAAAAACCTACTGCTTGTGATCACGATGCTTGGATTTCCTCTTGTGTTCACACACACACACACACATACACACACACACACACACACACACACACACACAGAGCAGAGGCAGCTCTCAGGGCTGTAATGAGAAAGTTGCTGACTGTGGGTTTGTGTCTGTTCCAGCTGTTCTGCTGTCAGCAGCGTTTCTCTGGGAAAAGCTCATTGACAAATGAACCCAGTAAATATGGACATCCAAAGGGCAACACAGCTGATTACAAGGGTGGGTGTGTGTGTGTGTGTGTGTGTGTTTCTCAACATCTGTCCAATGACATCAATTGATCCGTACAGTGTCTGTGTGTCTGTTTTTTGCATGTGTGTGTTACTCGTGTATGTTTGTTCTGTATCACACATTGCGTCGACTCACAATACCTTCGATGAAAGTTTTACTTTGTTTTTATTAATGCATGTAATAATGTCTCAATGTGCAATAGATCAGCTGATAAGAAGAGAAGTGTGTGTGTGTGTGTGTGTGTGTTTACGTAAGCTCTATTAAAAGGCCTCAAAGATTTTGGAAAAATCAGTGAGATGAAAAGCAGCTACACAGCATACAATGAAGAAATTATCAGCAATGTTATGGATTTGTTCAGGAACCCACTGTGTTCAACTACAATGTGTGTACACACACACTCACACACACACACACACACACACACACACACACAGTTCCTTGTTGATTGAGGTGAGACTGAGCGTTTCTTGGCTGAAGGTCCAACTCAGACCACAATTTGTTAAATTAGATTTAACTTTATTTCTCTGCTCAACAAATTCCACTAGATGGTGAGTGTGTGTGTTTCTGTGAGTGTGTGTGTGTGTGTGTGAGAGAGTGTGTGTGAGTGTCTGTGTGTGTGCGAGTGTGTGTGTGTCTGTGTGTGTAAGTGAGTGTGTGTGTCTGTGTGTGAGTGAGTGTGTGTGTGTCTGTGTGAGTGTGTTTATGTGTGTGTGTGTGTGTGTTTCTGTGTGAGTGTGTGTGTGTCAGATGTTAAGCAGCTGGTATAAAGACGGATGGCTGATGTGATGTCCTGCAGTAAAGTGCCGCTATCACCGTCTGATAAAGAGAGAAACCACCCACTTCCTCTTCACCCCCTCTTCCTCTCAGATCCCATTCATGGCCAAAAGTATGTGGACAACAGAACGCAGCCATGATGGACGTCTCGTCTCAACACCACCGTGTGTGTGCTGCTCTGACAGCCTCCGCTCTTCTGCTTTCAGGCTTTCCACCAGATGTTGGAACCTGGCTGCAGGGATCAGTGAGGTCCAGCAGCTCCAGGAAACCCAGAGGTGTTGGAAGGAGTCAAGTTCTTCCACAACAAACTGGGAAACTTGTTCTTTATGGAGCTGGTTTTGTGCACGAGGGCATTGTTGAAACAGGAAAGGGACAAACACAAACTGTTGAAACATAAATCCCACTGTGTGTCTGTCCTCCCTCTCTTCTTTGTTTCTGTCTTATATTTCCTCTCACCCCCCCCCCCCTTCATTTATCTCAGCTAACATTATCTCTTTCACCCTCTTTGTTGCTCTCCATCTTGCTCCACTGTAGTGATTAATGGCTGAACAGGCGACATGTCTGGAAGTGTTGAACTATGTCTTCCTCTCTGTTTCATCCTCCTCTGTATTTTCTCTCCCTCGCCTGTCTCTGTCGCCCCCCCCCACACACACATTCTCCCACTTTCTGTATCTTTACCTCTTCCTCTCACACTCCAGCCCTCCTTCCACCTACTTTCCCTCATATACTTTGATGTTTCATCCAATCAAACATCTTGAATTTACTGAAACTAAATGTAGACGCCCACGCTAAAACCACGCCAAATAATTAGTCACAACGATTTGCAAAGACTTCTGGGAACGCTGACAAAAACATACTGGAAAGGCACATTTTAATCCAATTTAATATTTCAATATATTCACCCTTCCTCTGCACGGACTCTTCAAGCTCCTGCATCATCATCCTCACCCTGGCCGTGCAGTAAAGAAGCTGCTTCCCATCTCTCGCTCAGGCTGATCTCTACATGTATTGTCATGTAACACGGAGATCAACAGAACGTTTAACAGTGGACTGTTATAATTTGTCCATAAATGATGAAGTCCAATTGATGATTTCAAAGTTAAACCAAAAGCTTGAAACTAAATCATGGCAGAACTCAAAAAGATAACTCATTTCAGTCACATGGATGCAGCGTTTGACTTTGTGAGTTTTTTTAATGATGAAACAAGATGCGGTTTCTTCTTCAGTGGTTTACTGTAGAAAAAGGAACAAATTGAGGTGGTAAAATTGTTCAACGTTGTGGCTCAATTGTTCCCCTTTTATGTAGAAATATCACTGCGGACTTTTAAGTATTTATCTGCAAAGAAAAATCCTTTTACAAACAGGTTAAGATGTGACTCTTTCTACTAAAAGTTGAAAGTGAATTGCAGATCTTCTTTCTTCCTCGTTGCATCTTTATCAGCTTGTTTGAAGTGTGTCTCCAGCAGCCAGTCAGATTCAGAGGGTAGATAACAGTCCAGTAATCAACGGCAGTGATACAGAAGGCCGACTTGGCTCCCACTAAAGAGAAACTCCCGTTTAACCTTTTCCTCTTTACAGGGCAGTTAAATCATTCGCTAACTGGGCTTGAAAATTTGCCACATGTGGTCAGAAAGCTGCAGTGAGATTATCCTGCTGCCTATAACATTATAACATGCACAAGAGATGCACAGAGCGGCAGCCAAACTCAGATTCACATATAAACTACAGAACTGAATGATGATGTCTGATTTTGTATCTTAATAGAAGGAAAAAGTGTCTCAACTTGTCCTGATGTTCTACGAGCTTGCATGGAGGCGTTTTTACCTAACTATCAGTTGCAGCTAAGCAATAAGGAAGAAGTCAACAAGTGTTACTGGAAGACTGTCATAAAACCACTTGGCTGCACTCGAGTTTTTATCTTTTACATGTAGCAGTCTCTCTCCCTGAGTTCAGAATCGTTTGGCTGTCCTTGTGCACTCTCGTGGAGGCTCAGAGAGGTGCCTGTAAAGGTGTAGCTGCGCAGGTCACATAAATATTATATAATATAGGTGCACATCCAAGTGGAGCAACAAGTTGCAGAGTCTTTGCTCTTCACACAAGCATAAACTCCGCTTTAAACTTCATTAGGAGAAAGCACAGAGAAGATAAGAAGAGCGATGTCACTGATAGAATTCAAGATAAAATCTGAATAAATGAGTGAAGAAACACCACAAATGTAGATGTTTCCATGAGGGTGAGTATGAAGATTACAAGCCCATCACAGTCTTCAGATCTGATCACAATTGAACACCTAAAGGGCATTTAGTTTTTTTTAGTTTACTATCACAACACCTGGTGAGGGAATATCTTTTACACTCCATGACAAGAAGCACTTTAATTTGCCACTCTGTTAAAATGTTACATTTGAGGATCGGCCCTTTGAGATGCACCATCTAATGTTCAGATATGAATGTATCTGGCAAACCTTATACTTTTGGTATAGACTCATATAAACACAGTTGTCGGTGGCTGTGGTAGGAAGAACTGAACAGTGACACAGTAACCACACACCTGGAGACTGGAACAAAACACAGCTGTCACATAAATGTCTGCAGCAGAATGAGGAAGAAATGACGAGATCAATGTACTGGTGATGACCACGTTACCATGTATGGACGTCTGCTTCAGTCTACAGGCTAACACGTATGTTTTAAGGAATGACGCCTGTCTTAGTCACACTGACTGAAATATACAAACAAACTGAATCTCTCCCACTCATGACCACAGCCACTTCCCCTGTGATCACTTTCCTGCAGTGGGACAGCATGTTTCATGTTTTTCATTTCTACTTTTACAGCTTTATCGTCATTTTATGGATCTTGTGTCATTATGTTGTGCAATTCAGTGTCCTTTCTAATCTTATTTTTACCTCATAAAATCAAATTAAATTAAAAAACCATACAAAACAAAACAAAAGAAATACACAAAAAGATAATTGTCTGTAGATTTCACAGTGATGGTAAACTGTTGTAAAGCTGCAGTGTGTAACAGAAACACGAGACTCTGGGTTTTACATTATTGCATCATAAACCACCAGTTCCTCCTTTAATGAGAGTGTAAAACACCCACCACACTCAGCTCAGTACTCACTGCAGATCTGCTGTGATAAAACCTTCCCAACACTTCCCCCAATCCTCTGAATTGTCTGCAGTTGTGTTTCGAGTGAAGGCGGCTGCAGCAGATAATGGCCGTTATTAGCGCTGCTCTTAGCGCTGTCAGCTCAGGGCTGTTTGATGTGTGGCTGTAAAGGATGAAGGAGCACAGAGCAGTGGCACAAAGACCAGGTGCTTCTCCAGACTGAGGATATCTGTTACTACTCTCAGTATAGTTTGCTGATGGGTGGAGTTTGTGATGTAGGACAGCAGAAGGCTGTTAACTTTGTACAAGTTCAAACTGAAGTGGTGAACAAGCAGCTATATATTAACAAAGCTGCATTCACTGACTTTTTAGCTACTTTGAGGCAGAAGAACACGATGACAAACACACACTGCTGACATGTAAAAGCTTTAAGGCTGACAGGTTAATAAACATGTAACATTCAGCACATGCAGACAGTTGTGTATTGTTCTTCTGATATTCTGCTGTAAGATTGTAAAACATTTATTAAATAATGAACCAGCTGCATGTCATACACATGCTTGCAACTCATAATGAGGCACTTATGCAATGTTTTAAATATAATATAAAAATGTATATTTTCCATGAACTGTAGAATAATCTGCGCTCAACTGACATTTGACCTCAAACTGCGACTTTAGCTCTTTCTAAAATGTAAATTACTAAATAATTTTTTCTCCCGGACAAACTTTAAGCTGCTCTTTAAAACCCACTTCTTCTTATCCCATCGGGTTTGTCGAAGCTGCCACTGTCTTTCTTTCTCGTCGTCTCTCTGCAGAAGGTTATCATCTACATAACCTGCGAGCACATCAAAGCGCCGTATCGTAGCAGCAGGGTTGATAGCCGTGCTGTGATCTGACCACAGTGGCTTTGCTGTCTCGCAGGCACAGGCCCATTTGAAGTCAGTCATTTGGCAGAAAACTAAACAAGCCCCTGTTAACTACTTCACTTACTGCTGTTTACAGGCCGACTTTCAAAAACCACCAAACCGCTGCCCGTGAAACCAAAGAACGACTGTAAAAACAAGTCTACACTTTGAACTGGGCTGACTGTCGCTGGCACAGAAATACGTTGTGTTTAAAGTCTGATTGTTAAAGAAGTCGCCATAAACTTTAAACTCAATGTACAGATGTCACATTCAAGTAATGTTTAAAATGAGAGCTGCTGTAAATTGCAGTGGGTGTTTTTATCTGATATCCTCTTTCACACAAACCCTGGGGAGTAATGCCAATAATGTGGACATTCATGGTGCCCAGAGGATGAATCCTACCCACTGTGGTGATCCGCTGACGTTTCCTGTTGCACCACTATGAGTTTGACAGGTGGCATTAAATTAAATTTCTCAACCCCTATTGGATGGATTTATGACATTCATGTCTCCCACAGGAGTAATTGTAATAACTTCAGTAAACCCTAAACGTTTCCAATAGCACCACCATCAGGTCAAGTCTGTCCAATACTTTGGTTTATGACCAAATACCTGCAAAGCCTCAGCTGTACTTTGTGTTTAGTACCAATTAGTAAATGCTAGCAAGCACATCAGCATGCTATTGTTAGCATGCACAGTCTCACATGCTGTGTCTCAAACCGTGTTCTTCTGTGTTTACACTTAATACTTACAAAATGCAGTGAGCTGTGAGTTCCCGCATGATGGACTCCTAATGGTCAAACGTTGAGTGTGGAAAGCTGCACTCTTCTCACCCTCAACGGTCGCCATCTTGGCTACGAAGTGGACTTGGAGGGACCATTAAGGTATGAAAATGTGTACACAGTGTACGTGTGTGTAGGTGTATTAACGGAAGTACATGATTTGAGAAACAGCCATTAGCACGGCTGCAGACTAGCATGGCTACAAACAGCACATTTACCTGATGTGCTCAGTGATCTGCTACAGAGAAACGGTGCTTAGGCTTGTCAGATCACAGCTGTTTGGTCCACATTGTTACTGCAGTCCATAAACAACGAGGTGACACGACTCGACAAACGCCACACTCGAGGCTCCATCATCTGTGCTGTAGTTTGAACCTGACCAAAGTTGAGGGCTCCGGCTTTGAGATCTGATTTGTGACTTCCTGGGCTGAGAGAGAACATTCGCCACCAGTGACCGCATGAGAAAAGCAAATATTGAGAAGAATTTGAACAAATAGAGTTAATCTACTGTCTCAGTTTGGGGGTTGGGATACTTTACTGCACCCAGACTGTCGACACAAGACAGCTGTGGTTCTGTAGCAAACCTTTGCTTTGCACAATAATCTGTTAAAACTTTTTCTGTACAGTGTACAAAGAAAAACAGAAGTTGTCTCCAGATAAGCTTGTGTATGCATGTAGCCTTGCTCTGTAACAAACGAGAGCTGAAATGATTGGTCAATAAAGTCATCTACGGAAAATTAATCAGCTATTGATTAATCGTCATTTGTCAAGCAAAACTGCAAAACACTCTGGTTCCAGACAGTCCTTGTCTTACATTTTAATAAACTGAATATTTTGGATATTTTTCAATGTAGAATATGTCGCCTTGAGCTTTGGGACCAATTTGGGCCATTTTCTACTGTTTTCTCACGTGTTATTGACAAAAAGATCAGTAGATTAATCCTCAGACTAACTGATAATTACAGTTTAATAAAAACCTCAGCCTGATGAGCCTATGCTCTTTTGTGTAGTTTATGACCTGATTATATTGTTCATTTTATATCTATTATTGTAATGCTGTTTTGATGCTACATCAATCACTGTTAGCTGGTTAAACCGAGGAAAAGAAAGCGTTTGAATATATCCCATTAACAGAACATGAAGGACCTTCTGAGGTTTCTCATGTATTCTGGATAGAGGCACCAGAACACGACTTTATGAGGAATTTAATTTACCTTAAAGTCTCTGAAGCTTTGTTACTACAACTTTCCGTAGTGAGGAGGAAGAGAAAACAGGGGACACGTAGTTATCTTTTATCTGAATTGAATAAAAGCCCTGATGAAATGTAACAAACGTGTGGACTGATGCTTCGGAGTCAGAGAGCGATTAGATACCGACGGCTGACCTCGACTGAGCACTGAAGGTGAAAGGTCGGCTCTCTGTCTCCTGTCGGGGTGCTGCAGGCCCCAGCTCTGGACTTGACCCGCATCTCCTCTGAGATTTAACAGCGTGGGTGGTAAACACCAACCAGCCCGCACACATGCATGCAGCCACTTATATATATACACAGTAATATCACACATGCACGCATACACTCACACACATACTGACATCCTTTGTCCAGTGAAGCACCACTCTGAATTTACACTCTCTGCAGATTAAAATCTTACAAGTAATTCAATCCCTCCTTCAGAGCCGAGCAGAAGAAAGAAATCAACTCTGGTGGGCAGCGGAAATAATGGAATTCTTACTCGCTCCATTTACACTGGAATTTATATAAACCAATGTCATTTATCAATCGCAACCTAAGCTGATGAGCATCAAACTGTTAAGACGAGGAGATCTGATTGGAGGACAGTGTTTCATTTCAGGTGCAGAGGTGTCGGGTTTGATCCACACTTGCTGGATTAAAACTAAACTAGAATCCCTTGAAAACCACAGAATTTAAAGGAAACGAGAATGAAATAACTTTTCTACACCTCTGACTTCATAAACACGAGCGTCTTTCTTTTTACATCACAATTAAACAAATCTGGTGTGCATGTATATATATCTGTTGTTGGTGGCCATGGTTACATAAAATCTATTAATGATTGTCTCATTTATTTATTTATAAATTCAATATTTTCATATGGATGCAAGTAATCTTCAACTAATCGTTTCATTTATAAGATTTCCAGAAAGTGGTGAAACATGCCGATTACAATGTGACGCCATCAAATGTGTTTTTTTTTGTCCGACAAAGACTTAAAAACTCAAATATATTCAGTTTGCTGTCACAAAAGACAAATGAAACCATCAAATCCTCAAAGAAATGTTTCTTTCTTTGAACAGCAAACTCAAACATCAGAGATAGGAGTTTTTTAATCCACCATGGGTCTAATTTGCCTAATCTCCACTGCTCTTCAGATGCACAAACACAAACAGGAATGTGCAAAAGGGATTTCTATTTCCTGAGATTAGTTCGTAGCATTCCAGCGTTCCTGCAGCTTTTTAGTTGAACAACAAAGAGGCTTAATACATTTGCTTACATCTCAACTGTTCAGTATACCTCCCTGCGTGAAGTTGCCGTCTTAACTTTTCTAAACACCCTCTCCAGTACATGACCCAGCATTTAGAAAGCTAAATAAATCTGCTGTCAACTCTGCATTCCTTGTGTGAGAGTTATGATTCATAAAGGCCCTGACTGCTAAAACAGAAGCATTATTAATGGTGCGGCGGATCTCATTCTTCTGTAACGTTTAAATGAGTCTAATGATGATGAATGGGGACTCCCCGCACACACATTCCTTTCAAAAATGTTTTCTTTCGCTAATCTGATTTCATGGATCAACATCACCTGCTAGACCCCAAATGACTTCAATCTGCACATCAGCAGGAGTCTGCCCGAATGGTTTAACTATCAGGAGATGACAGAGGTGCTGCAACAACTGTAAAACGCAGGACGGCACTGTGTGGTCCGTATATGGTGCATCGTACATCTATCTTTGATCACCACTGCTGCACACGATGTGTCTCGAAGGACTGGTGTTACTCAGTTTGCACCATCATCAGTTCAATACTTTGGTTTATGGCATTAGTTTTAATAGCATTCCCATCAGCCTCCGCTGTCCTTACCTTTAATGCCAATTCAGAAATGTTAACATACTAACAACCTAAACTGAGAGAGTGAACATGGTACCATATTAGCATTGTCATCGTTAGCATGTCAGCATGCTGATGTTAGTCCAGCCTCACAGAGCTGAGAGCATGGCTGTAGACTCTTGGTCTTGTCTGTAGTTGTAGTGTTCAGGCGTTCAGTCCTGCTAGTGCTAGTACCGGCTGAGGACACACGAGTGCAGGTCTGGGCTTTTGCACAATGGAGGATAGTCCTGCGTGACTTACATAAACCCCCAACATGTTAATCCCTCCCAGAGCAGCTCATCACTGGCAGGTGAGAAGAAGCCGCTGGTGATACTGTGCAACATCTGTCTGTCCAACAGTGGAGTGAACAGTGAAAACCAGTACAGAGCAGAGGGACGCAGCATTACAAACTGCAAGAAACAGGAACATACCACAGAAAAAGACGTGATTTTAAAAAGGTAGTTGTAGGCGTGTAAAATGTTCAAGCAACAACCAGAGTGTAAAATCCATCCTGCTCATGATCAATTAGAAACTGCCACTCGGACCTTTATCAGACAGCAGGTTAATAGAGTAACTACATTTTAATGGCTGAAGACTCACACCTGAGCTTTCACACCTGTAAGAAGTGCCCAGTTTTTCATGCCAACATGTTAATTACTTTGCACAACAAGGATTTTCTGCAGGATAGATTACAATGGCTCTCATTACCCACCGTGCAGCCACAGCGCCAATGAAACCACAGATGGAGGAATTATAGTTAGTTGGGACAAGAGGGAAAGCACTCACTTCTTTTCTCCTGATTGAAACCAGATGCCACTCATCCAGAGTCATAACCCGAAACTTTGATCTCTACAGATCCCCGAGCAAGAAAATCGAGCTTGTTTCAATCTAAAGTAACAACTTTCTCAACTCACTGCAAACACAGCTGCTGAGGCCAAAGCCATTTCTGCTGAAGGAACGCCAAGTCACTGTACTGTTGGTGTTCAACACATACTGTCTGATTGTTCTGGACAGAGCATCCATCAACAGAATGTGACACACGTTGCCATATCAACACACCCTATCCTCCTCTCCTGCTGTTCTCGTGTTGTGTCCAGCCTCTAATCACTGTGTGAGATTTCAATTTCCCCACATCTATGACTACGTTTCTTTTTCTTTAACCTGCTTTTTTATTACGTACCTATCTTTTTTGTTACGTTATATTGAGGTGTGCAAAAGATGTATGGAGAAAGAGAAGAAGGCAGCTTTGTTTCTTACCTTCTGAAGCCACTGCGTGTTGTTCTTCATCGTGCTCTCCAGGTGCTGCAGTTTCTGAGCCGACCATTCACCGTCTATTGGTGGCGAGTCTCTCTGCACGACACTTGTCCCGCTGCGAGAGCCGCCATATTGTTCAGTCTGTGACGGTGATCCCTGGCATCCGTCCAGCTCCGGTAGGATGAAGGTGTAGCTGCACTGGCCATGTTGGATGCGGTGACACCTCCTTTTCTTCTCCGCACTGCCTCCACCACCGCCGCCGTTACCTCCTCTTCTCTGACTTCTTCCAGATCCTCCACGTTCTGCGCTCGCAAGGCCGGCTGCATCAGCGACGACTGACAAAGTCCAAAGCAGCAGAAGCACCAGCAACCCCCAGGTGAGATTTAAGCCTTTCATGACGCTCTCCTCAACTGTACTAAAGTGTTTTCTCAGTGCCAAGAGAGTCCAGAGAAGTTTGTTCACGCGTTGACCCCAATTCACTTTAGAAAAACATCTGTTCTCTCTGAACCGTCTCTGCACCTACCAGTCAATCGTCCACGAGGTCTGATTCTGCACCGTCTCGTTAGCTTGGTCTGTTGAATTTCAGGAGATAACTTCTCTTATGGATGGCATGTGCTTGAATGCTGAAATAGAAAGCAACACCTGTTCTGTGGTCTCCTATTCCCTCCTCACTTGGGTGAAGATGTACATCAGATGAGTTGGTCAATACATGGGATCCATCTCCTTTCTTTCTCCTTCGTTCTTTCTTGGGTCTTGATTTTGTTCTCTGTGGTCAGGATGAGTCCATTGGCTTTACCCCGGGCAGGTCTCTCATGATTTTCTTGAAATTACCTCTTGAAATAATGGATTAAAGCTAACAGGGTAGAAAACTGTGTGAACAAGGATGGGGAATAGTGTCAGTCCGATCTCAGACGGGCAGAATGAAAAATACATTTAAATGCAAGATGATAAAGTCAGAAAAAGAAAATTTAAAGTTGCATGAAAAATAAAGATTATTAAAATGGACCTCCCAATTCTCAAATGTCCAGGACTAAAAGAAAAAAAAAATCATTTCCTTCCAACCTTCTCTGGTGGCTCCAGTTTCAGAAGTGGCTGAAGAGAAATACTTCTGCCCCCTTCTTATCTGGGGCTCGCTGAAAAAAGGAAGAATAAGAGAGGGAGGGAAGAGGAGGAGGAGGAGAGAGAAAATAAGCAGGGAGGAGTGGAGGGACAGGAGACCTGAGGGAGGTCTATTAAGAGTTGCCTCTCTATTTGGAGGATAAGAAAAGAGTGAGGAAGAAAAGAAGGAATGAGAAGTAGCCAGAAAAGGGAGAGAGAACAGAGGAGAGAAATGGACAAACTAGAAAGAGAGGGCAGAAAAAGAAACTCAACTGCTGACAGACAGAGGAAAGGCAGGAAGAACTTGGCAGATAGAAGAAGAAAGAGATCTAAATGTGGACTAGAAGCTGCTGTAATCTGAAGTAAATCCTGATGCCTTGTATGGTCATTTATACTGAGTCAGCAAGTGGAAGCGGGAGGTTTTAGTCCTCTAAACTCTCTGGGGTCCTCTGGGGCATCACGGTAGCTCCGGGTGGCCATTAAAACCATGTAGTCCACATACCTTCTGTTTTAAAAGTGTCTGACTCTGTGGCAGGATGCACCTTCTCACTGCCTCATCTGTCCTGCTGCTCTTCACTCTACATGGAAATACATACTACGATTAGTTCCAGACAGATGGCTTGGTCTCAGACTTATCAAACACAAACTCTACATGTTGGGGGGGGGGCAGCAATAAACTGTTCTGCAGAAGTTGACTGATACAAACGCAGATAAAATTCTTTGGTAAAGACGGACAGATACTTGACCATCAAAAGCATCTGTAGTTGAAAAAGTAGTTAACATTGGTCTCTGTTGAGAAGATGTGTTCCTGCACCATCCTCTGCTGGTCAAAGACGACACAAAGACCAAAAAGCTGTTCTCATCGTCTTACCACCAGCCACTTATTTGTTTTGACATAAAAGTCTTATTTTCAGCCCGGCCTGATCTCTGTCTACTGTTACGGCTGGGCTGCAGCATACATCTTAATTTTGGCGTGGCCGGGTCACTAACTTAATGTTACCCAATTGGTCCTTTGGGGGAGAGCAGAGGGGTTACACAGCCAATGGCTTCTGCCCCGACCGGAGATCATTCTCATGGGAACAAGGGTGGACAGAGAGCCTGCCGCGCAGAGCTGCGATACATAGAGCTGGGGTTCCTGCTCAAAATCAGATTGTATTTGTGTTTTCATTATTTGATCTTCATATTTTATCAGTCTTTGCAATCAGTGAATGATACATGTGATCAAACTCAAGTTAAACAGCCTCCAAATAAAGTTCAGTGAGACATCTGATGCTAATTTCTTCATCATCACCCGGCGCGAGCCCAAACGTCAGATTTTTATTCATCTTGCTCCCTTCACCCATGTGTGCAGCAGGTTTGAACCGTGTCCTCATATATCTGTGTAAAAGGTTTTATGCATGTGTAAGTAATGATAGCTTAATGAAGTCTGGCCCAGAACGTGCCACACAAAACACTAATGCTTGTTGAAAAACATTAAAAAAAGAATGACGCAGCATAAAATGAAGCACAATAACTTTATTAAAAAGTAATCAAAACCATTAGCAATAAATGTTCAGTGTAAATCCAGTGCTACAAAATTGATCAGCTACTCTTCAGTGTTCTTGAATGTTGAACAATAGACAGTACATACACCCCTAGTTTCATATGATTTAGTTAGTTTTACAGGTTATTTGTGAATTTGCAGAACCTTTTGACAGACTGACTAAACTCCAACTACACCTTCCACGAAACTTTGGGTCCCATCTGCCCAGGTCTTCGCAGACGTCCTGTACAGCCCAAACATTTTTATTAAGATCTCTATTTTTGGCATTCTGACCCTGACAGGAAAAAAGGGGAGTGGGTGGAGGGCATAACATCCAACAAAGGTCACTGGTGGGAATCAAACAGGGAAGAATAGGCATTTTTGAATCAGAGGGAGGACACCTGTAGGTTATTGGTAGAACACATGACACAAAGCAGCAACAACTAAATATGTACATTTTATGTCACTTAAGCCATTCCTCTCAGGAAGTCTCCAGAACAGTTTGGTCCAAAAAGACCTATTGTGGTTATGTGGTATGCACCAATCAGCCATCAGGACACCCCTGCCCACAATTCATAGACTGTCTGGTGTCTGGTGTCCACTGTCCACCCTGTTGTCTTCATGTAATGGCAGTACATCAGGGCCGTGACTTCCCTCCACGCCTTATCATTTTAATCTATACCCATCCATCCAGTAGAGATCTCTGGGTCTCAAGTAGTTAAGCTTAGGTTAAAGGTTTGGGATGGGTGCTTCTCAGTTAACACGATGATTTAGAATTTTCAATTCAATTCAATTTTATTTATATAGCGCCATATCATAACAAAGTTATCTCAGGGCTCAATCACATGGAGCCGGTCGAGACCAACTTCCACACACACAAAGACGTTCCCACCATGAGCAAGCACTAGGCGACAACGGCAAGG